>DWPV01000765.1:0-25087 GCA_018251915.1 Urbanus proteus proteus | reverse complement strand
ACAGGAGAAAATCCTACTGTGGGGCTATGAGTGTGAAGCGTTATTTATTTATTATTTTCAGTTGCATATAAACATAAAGTTGTCTGATGTGATAAAATTACGAGAAGAAGCGCAGACATGCGAGAAGGAAACAGGAGTTTCTGCTGATACTTTCAAGAAAATTATTGACTGGTCCATATCAAAAGACAGACAAACTAAACAGTTCGTGTATTGCCTCTGCTTGAAAGCAGGATTTACTACAACGGACGGACACATGATAGTTGAAAGATATGTAAACGATTTACAAGTTGTAAACGGAACAAAAGCAGAATTTCAAGAGGTCGTGGAAAAATGTAATGATATAACGTTAGATGACCATTATGATACACTCTATGATGTAGGCACTTGTCTACACAAATACTGCGTTTTTACTATTGATAAATAATATAATACATAATATGAATCTGATATTTGATTTTTGTATCACCATTCGTATCACCATTTGTATCACCGCCGCCTATCCCTATCAGAATGTCCAAGGTATTTTTTTCTAAACTATTTTTACTTCATAATTCGACATAAATCACTTGTAGTTTTAGTGTGGTCTCTTTTGTTATTAATTACTAGTTTTTGTCCGCGGCTTCGCTCGCGTGAATGTATACGTGTGCGTTCGCATTTATAATTATTAGGTCTGTACGCTTCAGATATAAGGCGAATGTAATTCATTCCTACCAAGAGGCTGTAGGTATAAAAAGTAGGTAGGTTGAAGGTATAAAAACTACTTACCTATCTCTCGGGAGTAGTACATTTTTTCGGGATGAAAGGTACTCTATGTCCTTCTCGGAACCGGAGTGCAAAATTTCATAACGATCAGTTTAGTAGTTAAAGCGTGAAGGCGTTACAAACAAACAAACATATAAACGGACATTCGCATTTATAATAATTAGGATTCTTCTATGGACTGTGCTCGATTGCTTTATTTTGTACAAATTAACTTTGTACAAACCCCAAACTTATTACTTAATACGGTTGATGTTAAACTACTTTTTAATATGATTACGGTTAAACAAGTGACATTTAAGCGTTCCGTAACCGCTTTCCCGGTAACTGTCTCAGATCGGTTATATTTCGTAATTGAAAGGTTTCTGAATTGAACTGAACTGTTAAGGCTTTGTTCGTAAGATGTCGGAAATTATCTATCGAAGTGCTTACAGATTTATGTAAATATTTAGTGATATTATTATTAACCACAATATTGTCCTAGACTAGTTCTTAAATTAAACACTGATTGTTGGGTAAAACGAAGCGTTTTTCAATCAAAATGAAATGTTTAAGAATACATTTTGCGGAATAGAAAGTTTTTTCAAGAAGGTTGTCGAACATGAAATAAAATTATTTTACATTTTATCTCATGTTATAAAGTAAGTGCATTTTATTTCATGAAATAAGTATAATAATATACAATAAAAAAAGAATTTTCACTGATCAAATTAAAGGAACAAACTACTTATTGAAACTAAATTTAGAATAGAACGATATTTCAAATTCAAACAGATTCCTTAACCAAGACTATTATACCGAAGACACTGATTCACATATAGGAACAAACAGAATTTCTTATGAGACCGAATACCAGACAGCATTTAAAAAGGTTCGAAAAATGGAAGCAACTTGGAAACACGTATGAACACTAAATACTTGGTACGATGAAAACATCAGATATGATGGGACAATACATCATATGCCATTCTTAGACCGGACACCAGACAATAGGTCCCATTCAGGTTTTAATGGAAATGTTCCGTGTTGACTGTCTTGAGGCACGTGCCTGAATAGAGAAAGGTTGCGTGAAGCAGAGATATGGCAGATTTCGTGGAAGAAAACATGGAAAAGAAATTGCGTAAGCTAGATACTGTCTAGTCTAGACATTTAACGAAGGTAACTAAACCAGACAAATTTGTAAAGGAAAATATGGGAAAAACGTCTTTTAATGGCTAGACATTCAGCTAGACGTCTTCAAAAGATAGTTTGTTATTTGTAGCATACTAAAAATCTTCAATTAGCCAGCCTATTTAGCTTTTTTTACTAATATGCATAGGACATAATATAAAGGTATTTTTGAGACGCAATACGACTTAAAAATAGTTCAATGGATCAACACAATTCTATTAAATTAATAAAAAAGGCAGATTTTACGTTATTAGAATGTAACATATTATTAATAATAGTAAATATATAAAAACGAGCATACCTAAATATCAAATAAAATCCAGGTTAGCCTTGCCGGTACCGCGTATACCCGTATCGTTAGACCAGTGCAGAGCATGTAACTTCCGTTTCAAGTTGACAGAAGAAAGCCATTAAATGTAACAGACGGACAAACATGCGCATTTCAGTGACAAAAACTATCAATTACACCATACTTCCACCCTTCGTTAAGACAACTGGTCTTATTTATAAAGGAAATGAAAAACGCACAGTGCTTCTTATTGACCGAAGGCCAGACAAAAACCAGATTCTGTTTACCATCGAATGCAATCCCAATTATAACGTTCGAATACCATCTAATGTCATTTTATTGTAGCGTGGGTGAATATCCGTGTTGGAAATAATAAATCCTAAGTTGTTTAAACTTTATGAATAAATCTTAGCTGTTGATTGTAGGGACCTTCTGGCTATACGGTATTGATTTAAGATATTCGCTAAGTTACTGCGTTGTAGATGTGTTGACGAATAATAATGAGGATAATGGTTTAGAATAAAGCTGACGTAATAACACTTAGCATTAAGAACAATAAGCGTAATAATATTTGATTGTGGCCCGCTGATAACATGCCACAGATCTGGATCAGCAAAACGAAGTATCATGTATTTATTAAAGTCAGCTCTTAGAAGTTTTGTTTTGATGAAAGATAAAAGGCGTGCCATTAATTTTATTAATCTTATTATTTTAGAAAGTAGACAGGATAGAAGATAAAAAATCGAATAGTATGGGATTTATTCGAACATAATTATTGAACGTTCTTGTCAAAGTTCTTATACTATTTTTAGATATAAAAATCACAAACAATAATAAGGTTTTTTTGCGCTTCCGTTAAATACATATTTCATATTTAATAGAAAGACTCAATATTTAAGGAAAGTTTCACCCAAAAAATACTAATATATTTTTATATCTTGATCTCTTCGACATAAAACTATACATCAGAGTACTTTCAAGTTGAACAAGAAAGAAGACAAATTAAGATAACAGATAAAATATTATAAGTGTAATAACCGTTTATTTCTTAGAGGTCTAAGATTGCAACACGGTGTATTAAATTGATTAAGCACTTCCTCTTTCCATGAAATTTACGGTAAGCCACAAATTTGTACTAATTAACGCTAGTAATTTACTAGTATGGGCCTATAATCTTACCGTTAGCCGCGTAGGCCTGTTGCCCAATTCATGAATGGAATTGACCGAGTGGTCCGCCCACGTTTATAATATCAATGAGAACTTGTAGAAACGACATCGTGTCTGCGAATACTGTTACGAAACCTGCCATTGAAAGTCCGCTCCGCTTTTGGCCAACAATTTTGTGCCAATTTTTTTGCCCGCGTGGGAGGACATCTCACCCACTGTGCGATATGTTTTGGATGTCCGTGGCACTGTCGCTCTCGTTTGGTTTGGTTTTGATTTTTGTAAACTTTTAATATACTATGATTATTATCGTAATACTTTTTTTTAAACTCTTACCTTTGATGTTACTTTACAATAGTGTCCTTTTATTCATTAAGTGATTATATAATTTAACTCATTCGGAGTTAAAAAAATAAAAAAAAGCTTTTGTATCATCACTTGGTTACAGCTACAACTGCAATTCTCACAAAATAAGACCATTCATGTGCATAAAATGTAATGTGTTACGGCTTTCTAAAAGCGAAAGTTATAATTTCCTTTTATTTCTCGTTACGTTGATAATATTATCTTTATCGTAATCTACAATACAAATAAAATAGAAGTAGATTAATGTTCATAACTTAAAAATATTGATACATTTATTGTAAGGTTCCGTATTTTTTTCTAAATAGATGTTTTACTACTAGGTAAGGCTCTAGTTTTAGGTTTAAATTTTTGTAATATGAAAATAACGAAATCTCGTAAAAATGGTTTCAGCCGTAAGCTACAAAACAGGTTTGCGTATTGACATCATGTTAATAAACTTGAAAAATTAGATATTATAAAATTAACACTTCATGGTTCTTCGTTTAAATAAAGTAACTACATGGTTTTATTTGCATGAATTTTAAGATATGAAACTCGATTTGGCTTCTTATTTCTATCTTCGCCCTTTAGGGGGCGGAATTCATAAAAATATAATTTTATTGAATATGTTTCCTATGAGCAATGGACTTTAGATGCTTTATCTTTATCATGCCCTTTTAAGATCGATTAAAAGTTTCATACAATATCCTTAAAAATAACTTACCTTCTTACATAAACTATCTCCATATAAAACATCAAAATCAGTTCAGTGACTTAGCCGTAAAAGCGTAACAGTCAATTACTTTAGAATTTATGTTTGTACCAATGTATCAATACGTCGATACTACAAGTGAGAATTCCGTAGTTCCCACATATACAAGCTAACAGGCAGAGGAGCTTTCAGATTTCTAGATAGGCAGTTAAATATGCAACTTAAAGCCTTAAATCTTTGTCAAATAGACCGACCTGTATAACCCTCGCCTTTTAACACCTACTGAAATGAAGCCGTAAGGTAAAATCTGATGGCGATTTTGTAGCGTTAATATGTGTATTGTTAGTCAATCAGTAGAGTTTTTGCTGCAACCGTTTTTATGTCTCACTGCTGGGCATGGGTCTTTTCCCACAACTGAGTCAGAAGAGTAGTCATAATTAAGCGGTCAGTATGCGGTATGTTTGTTTTCATGTATTGCTATTGGTAAAGAGTATTAACTTTACTATGTAACTTGGATTCGGTCGAGCCTTCAGTGTAAGGCCAGTATAGTTTCAATATGTGTTTTCATCTATTTCACTAATTATCCTTACACTTATTTACGAGTTAATTATATGTTCACCAGTATCCAAATAGTTATGCGCTTTATTCTAGTTTATGCGCACTATGACAGTGCGTTAAGATCGTAAAGCCACGATAAGACGTCTATCCTGATTATTATTAATGAATAGCTGTCATTAAGCCTTATTGGACCAGAACTTTAGAATGTTTGCAGCCTACAAGAGTCTAAATATGAATTATAAATGAGCTTTATACATTTTAATAATACTTCCGCTCATCTCTCATAACTTACACCAGGCACCATTCCAGCGAGAATCTACCAAGCCAATCACTGACACTGATCAAATGGTTCACTTAGGGCGTTAATCATTTTACCAGTCGTGTAACTGTACTACCTGTTAGATACTTGTCTCACTTGCAGCGAAAAAGCTGTCGCTATTGTAAATTTTCAGAAACCAACAAGTTTATAGATGCACTTAACTTTTGATAGTTTTAGAATGATAGGTAATATACAATTTGTTTAGGTGAGACTAGATGCATGACATTTTGAACAGAAGCGTAGATAACGTTCTTGTAAACACTAAAAAAAGTAATTTTGAAATATGATCCCCTAAGGGGCTAAAACCGTAAACAATAAAAAAATAAATATCGCTTTCTATATAAATAGCTACTAGACAGAATGATCTGTTAAGGGTGTTATTAACACAAACTATAACGAGTATAAATACACCTACACTCAAAACATAAATTTATTATAATTTCATTGTTTTGATATCTGCTTAGCCGGTGACTGAACCCGGAACCTTTTGCGTGTCAGACCGGTATGGTGATAGCTGCGCTACGCAGGTCGCCTGATTATTATCATCAGATTTATGTAGGAGAAATAGTAATGGGTTGTGAAGTTGTCATGTATTAAATGTATCATTTGAATCATTGTTGAATTTAAATTCGATGCAGAAGAATGATCTAGGTTACAATCATTATTATGCACTAAGCACGTATTTTTTTTATCAAAACAAGGAAATTTTAGGCGATAGTCCACATTTACTAAAAATGGATTGTTAGGCTTTAGATTTCTGAATTTTTTACAGTAAGCGTTTTTTTTATTTTCAATTTTAAATTTTTATTTACAACAGTTTTAATTCGCCGTTAAAGTAAATAATAATTGATTTCTATTTAGCTTAATTAACCCAAAATCGTTACTTTAAACTCTTCAACGAAAAAAGCAGATATACTACTATTATCAGTCATCCAGCTTATTTATTAATGTTTCCACATCGCTATAAGACAAGCGCCTTATATGTGGAGGCGGATTCGGCTACCTAGATTTTTAATTAGGGTTAGGATAGGTTGGAAAGCGTTTGCCAGTGCGGTGAAAGTTGCCTATTTTTGTGGGAAATTCTCCCACTTTACCTCTATCTATTACACTGCCTCTTCTTAACTGAGATTCTGATTATGCTACACTGCTCTACTGTTAATTGTAAAAATGAGAGTTCTTAGTTAATACGTCATGAAACTTTGATTCCACATTGCTGTAGTGCTGCTTCAAAGGTTACGGAAGTTTTATTTAATGATATAACTCTTTTTTTTAACTGTGACTGACCGACACCGACACAACAATTGTTGTTTAATAACAATGGTGAAACATGTTTAGGAGACCTCACATTCCATTTTAATTCCCAGGGGTAATAACGTATCAGTGTCCGATCTCTGTCCACAGGAACCTTTTTAGGTTAATTATAGATATTTACGTGTTATAGATATCTACTGTGTTGACCATTAACATTAAAACTACGTACATATTCGTTTGCTACACGGCATTCTAATGACTAACGAATATAAATGTTTTTGATGTATGTTCTGCTCGATCTCGCAAATAAAATCAACGCTTAGAAAACCGCAATCATTACGAAATCGCTGGCTTCTATAGAAGATACTTCAATCCTATTTATTTGTATAGATAATTAGGTAAGTATTATTTCGTTTCGTGCTAACGTCTTATCATAGACAATAAAAAGAGTTATCTGAATAGCGTTCGCTTTGATGGGCCATTAGAAATGCCCGCCAGTTCCTAACCGTTAAAAATAGGGTTGTCGATATGGATAAAATAATAATTTGTGTTATGGTATAAATTTATACGTATTAGTGCACAAATGCAATTAACTAAGTACATAAAAATATTAATTTCTTACAAGTTTTCATTGCCTTTTCATTTTAGCAGATGAATTTCATAAATTGCTTTTTACTTCCACAATTTTTGTAGTTTATCTTTAAGATTAACTGATTTAAGCTGTGACTTGAATTTCAAGTTCAATTACTTAAATACAGTTTAATTTTCATATTTTGAAGTGATTTTAAGTCGATTCTAGAATTGCTAAATATAATAGCTATATTATAGTTTAAAACGTCAATGTTCTATACACACTTGTACTTGAAGTATATCATTTTGTAACTTTTTGCCCATGCAAGTGCCAGCCCTAATAGTAGATGGACTCTCTCTATTGTCAGACTGGCAATGATATAAACGTTTTTCAGTACTATACAGAGAAACATCGTAGAGTACCAATATAACTTTTATTCCATGCAACTTACAACGTACTATAGAATAATTTGCCTTTGTAGCTCTATTTCATTGTTTTTCTATTAAACACCATAAGTTAAGTATTGCATTCGTAGGGCAGAGACCTATTATTTTTTTAATTTGATTACGCTTTTAGTTATTTCAAAAAGAGACGTCTAAATTTAATAACGTATTACATAAAGTATTTGTAAGTTCATATTTTTCATTATTTTAGCGCCTTAGGGGATGAATTTTTGAAGTATGTTGTTAATGTCCGTCTAAAATTTATAGGACGCTCAAGACATAAAGAAAGATTCAATTATGATCATAACCTTAAAATATTGAGGGTTCCATAATCAGAATTTAAAAAATACATACTTGGCAAAGCTATAAAAAAAATTAAAATAAATTTCATACCATAATAAATCAATGATGTAGACTTCAATGATTGAACTGGATTCTTACCTGTAATGAACAAAACAAAATTAGAAAACAACTTACTAAAACATAACATAATACAAAAATATTATTTAAATTCATCTTCATTTAAATTTGATGTTATTTACGAAATTAATCGTTGTTTAGTTACCTCTCAATAAAGTTTAAAAATATGAATTTCTACTTATTTATTTTATTCGATTCGAAAATAATAAGTTGTAACATGACTTTTAAGCTTATAAGTTCTTCTCTCCTGAACATACCAAATCCATATTTATAATCTTAATTGCCATATGAATTATCAGTAACGCAAGAATATGTATTGCAACCACTCATAGATATTTTTATGTCACTGATTAATGAAACAATTAACCCAGTTTATATGAGTATCATATTAAATTTATGACGACGGAGTAACATTATTCTTACTCTAAACGTAAGGTCAATAATGATAACTCGGATAAAAACGTTAATAACTTGTATTAGCGTTGTTAAATGTTTTATAATGTTTGTATAAAAACTATTTCGCTACAGTCAGCTATCAACACGTATGTTTGTGACTGTACATACAGGGTGTTTTTTGGATGCGTGTGGGGATAAGGAAATCCGAAACTATAAGGAATAACAAAAAATGCAGAAAGGTTTTACGAGGCCGATTTTGATAAAAGCATAAACTCCAAAATTAGTTTTTACAAAAATATATTAACTGGCCGGGTATCGAACGAATTCATTTTGCAAAAAAATACATCTGTTCGATTCCCAGCTGGGAAATTAATTTTATAAAAATCTGATGTCACAGTTTTAGATTTTATCAAAATCGACCTCGTAAGTCCTTTAAGAATTTTTCGCAAATGCTCATAGTATTTGCATTATTAGGATTTCTCCATCCTTGCACACTTGAAAAAAATATCCTGTGTGGCTAAAGCTACGCCGTATGCACCATTCACCCTTTTAAATAAGATATTTGTATACGCTTGTACGCTTGTATGTGTCTTTCTGTTACTCTTTATTCATTATTGTTGTTAAAGGTCAAAATTATTATCAATAGGGTTAAACAGATCGCTTACTTCAGATGTATATAGGGATTAATTACCATTTTCCGACACAAAGATTATAATAACATTAGAGGAAACATGTTGAAATATTGCACTTAATGCGTGCTAGTTATAACTGTATAATTAATAGCTTGTATAATACGCAATAAATTCATGTTTATTTATCTGTCACATCGAAACCGGCTTCTGTTTAATATATACAATTTATACAAATTATACAATCTCAAGTTGTTTGATCGACATCGAATTATGTAGGTATGTAGGTGAGGAATTTATGCATTGCGGTTGTTAAGTGTGTGTTCAATATGTTGTTATTAGATTTTTCAGAGAAATATTTGAATAACATCATTTTGTTTTTAGAACTCAAGCATTTGTACGCATTTTTTTCCAGAGTTATGTATCATATTATGTATAAAATATTGCGTTGTTGTATAATGTAACGCAATATTTTTTTTAGTAATGTGTATTAAAGTATTTAAACCTGTATTTAAAACTGAATATTGTTATGTTTATTTCTAAATTTACTTATTTATTTATTTATCTCAAATAATAAAATTTATTACCTACCTACTTTGTTAAGCTTTAATTCAAGGATTTTTGTAAAGTTTTACATAAACTGGAATGTATATTTTAATTATAATAAAATTCACCTACATACACAATGTTAGAAAGTTATTTTTTCAGTGTTATGCTTTTATTTTTTATGAAAAATACGGTAATATGTACATACATCATATATTATGTTAATTAATTTAATATAAGCACATTTCCAACAACTTTATGGCGTATAATTGGTATAAAACGAACAGTAAGTAGAGCAGCTTTACTGACCATAAACCATATAATGATTATAATAACAAGATTTAGGATTAGGAGCTGAGGTTAAGTAGTTGTAACCTTAAGCGAAGGACGATTAGCGATAGCGCTATAATGCTATATGGAAATTAGCAGCTAAAATATATACCGCAACGGATTTTGATGGGGTTTTTTTAATAGATAGAGTAATTTAAGAGGAAGGTTTATATGTAATTTACATACAATACTTTAGCATATTTGACTAAAACCGAGTGCAGCCAATAGGTTTTTTTTTATGAGAATGGACCAAATTACATATTATACATAGGAAATTTAATTCTCATTCGCTTATCGCTAACAGGAATAGTGGTCGAGCACGTTAATAAATAAGCTAAACTCAATTTACACTTTATAGTGCTGAAACTGGTTATACATATAATTTAGTTTTCAAATTGATCTGGCGAAGTGCAGTAGCTCAAGCAAATGGATTATTTCGAGATTAAAGACCGTATATTATGCTAAAAAAATAGTTTATTTGAACAGAGAGAAATAAATATTTTGTAAACTTAGTTTTAAATTTAAACTTAAACTTTCACTTTGTAGTTTAGCTTCAGTCTCGCACTTCGCTTAGTTACCTCGTAAAGTTCAGGTAGAAAAATACCCAATGAAGATGAATTTTCAGAACACCCATTACAGCTTATTTATTTTTTACACGACTGCGTCAGGAGAAGGGTTGTAAGGGGTAGTTTTCGGTGTACGTATGACTACTTCTGTGACCCGCTCCACAGCCCAAATAGTGTGACGGTTTTTAACATATGAGTAATGAGTGTAGTCATCTCAATCGTAGTGACATAGGTTTATAATATTTAAAACTGGCGCCTGAAAATTGGAATAAAAGGGGTGAAAGTTACGATTTATTTTAATCATAGCAATATGAGGATCAACGTCTACTTTTAAGCAGTTGGTTTTTTTTTGTTTTTTTGATAATGATAATAAACTTAAGTCTTGTAAAAAATCTGTCAATCTTTCAATATTAAAGTTACACTAAGAACATTATTATGAATAATAACTATTTGTTACACAATATAATAACACTTAGGTATTACGGTTGCACTAAGTCTAGATTTTATTACTGTTTTAGTACTTAAATTGTTTACAACTAGCTCTCTGACTTTAATGTAGTCATAGGGCCTTATTACATGTTTAATTTGGTCTTTGTTTAATAAATAACTGTTGTGCATAGGTGGTAAGAATGTTAGTTTTTTTAACTGATTTCCCAAATAAACAGAAGTTACCTAATCGGTGCGTGTATAATATATATTGTAAGGAACAAAAGAAATAAAATGAAAAACGAAATAAAGTTGACAGATATATGACTATGAGTGTGAAGCGTTATTAATTTATTTAGGTATTTATTTATTTAGACGGATGTAGTAATAAAATATATGCTAATTTAACGGATCTAAAAGCATATTTCGGTAATATCATATAATAGATAGAGAGATTGAAGAGTAAGGTTTATGTGTATTATAACGCGGGAAAAAACTAGCAAATAATATGAAAGTACACCAGCATTATACATAGTACGTAGTCTTGTTTACACAAAGTGTAGAACACAACAAAAATGGCGCCGGTGTCGATTGTAGATATCACTTATAATTGCTTCCGACAGAACTCCGGACTATAAAACCCGGCGCAGTGCAATCTAGATACACGAACATGCCAAAGAGTTACATACAGTACTGCGAGAGTACTAAAACCTTGAACTTAGGTAGATTTGTTAAATCTTTTATTAAGGAAGTGGCAATCGGGCGTTTTTTATATTATGGGAGTAGCAAACGCATGCAGTCTGTCCGATGGTAAGTGGCCGCTTAGTAACACTAGCTGTGTCCCGCGGTGTCACACACGCTTAAAAAATAATATACTAAAGCCTTCGATCAACAATACCAAGTTAGTATTGTTGATCGAAGACTAAAGCCTTACCAAATAAACGAGCTATATATTTCAAAAAAAATATTGAAATCGGACCAGTATTTCCAGAGATTATCCCCGTCGAACAAACAAACAAACCTCCACTAAATTTAGTACGATCAGGTGACTAATAGGCTATAATAGAGCCTATTTCGTTGGTACGTATTTAATATTAGTAAAAGTACTTTGGCCATTTAACCCGTTAACGATAACAGCTTGTAATGGTATCAATCAATGTGATGCGAACACCAGGTGGTCAATGTGTATTGTGTGGTTAATGACCATATTAGTATAGTATACCTTACTACATGTGGAAAAATTAACAAATCATTAGTCTATTGGTTTGACAATAGATTTATAACCGTTACTAATATCACTGTATAATATGTATACTTTGTTCGCTAATGTACATTCGAATGATGAATAGTAGGCACCTATACATAGTATACATGCGTTTTATAATCACTTAGTGTTTGTGTGTTTGTATGATCTGTACTACTTAAATTAACTACTAAAATTTTCAAGTTATTTGAAGTCCTCGTCGCCATGTCATTTAACTTGTAAATAATTGAAGTGGTGTAAGTGCTATTAATTGAATTTGAATATTAATGTTTTTAGTGGAGGGCAAAACAATTGATAGAAATTAATCAATTGGGTGATTTTAAAATCAGCTTAGTTCATATTTTGCGTGTAACATACAAATTCTCTCATTGCTATAACTATTTTTGCGTTTATTTATTTTTAAGGAAAAAGCAGCAGAAACCGTTGCTTTTGAATTTTCAAAAGTTTTTTTGTTATTGTCTGCATCTTGCATCTTCGAGAAAGTTGCGAGGTGACGCAAATTCCGTATTAGAAAGCAATCTTCAATCACAAAGGATGCGTCTTTAATCAGGCATTCTTTGAGGCAATCAACGACCAGCGTCCGTCTAGAAAGGCCTCAATTTGCCTTCATAGCAATTCTGCCATTAGCGAGTAATGCTCTGTCACGTTACCGGTTGTATATCAAATACTAAGCTATGATGAAGCTATGCTAAGACGTAGGAAAGCTAGCTGTAAGCTAGAAGCTAGGAATATCTTAGTTTTGCCAAGTAGAACGAGTATGGTCCGACCATTGAGCTACTAAAGCAAAACCAGTTTTTGCACTTTTTGCGATTTTGCGTTTCCATGCGCATCGAAGTTCTTATGTTTAACTTGTATACACTTACAATGAAGCGATCATTTTAATCGCAACGTAATGCATTTGAAATCACCTTTAAGAAGAATTCCTTCGGCAGCGGCGTAGGTACCATCAGGACGCTCCATTGCTACTTCAATGTAACAAAAAATAATTTTTGAAACTTCGATTACATATCGAGAGATCGAACTACAAACTAAAGTTGCTCCAACTATGACACCTAGACTATACTAGCATATCTTAGCTGTTGGTGTGCTACCGGTATCCTCATAATGCCAGTCCTTAGCGTTAGCTTTCTCTAATATTATTAATTGAGAGCTAACTAGTAACTGGCGCCTGATCTAGCCCTGTTAATAAGATTACGGGGTAGATAGGCATCAGTCCTTAAGTGTCGCTTTTAAAATTATTAATGGCCAATCAGAGCGTAACGACAGTGGTAGATCTTGTTTGAAAAGATAGCTTAAAATGTAGAGTGACGAGTAGATGACCTTTCCAAAAAATAAATGTGGTCAATGTGTGGTCATACAAGGGTGTGGGAAGGGAGACATGCTTCTACCAGGCGTTCTAGCTCAGTCGTCAAGGGCAACAACGCATCTGTGGTCAACCTCAGGTAGGACCTTGATCTTATCTGGGATTGATTACAGGTGTCCATGGGCTGTGGCCACTTACCATCAGGTGGACTGCATGCTCGTTTGCTACTTCGATCATATAAAAAAAGATATAGTTTTTTTTAAAGCAGACAATAATATTTTTAGACAGAAAAAGATGTGTCGGTGCTACGCCGGGATCGGAACTCAAAGGGTTTCACTACCTTACTGTTTCTATCAGCCCTCTTTTAATAGCGCTAACAATAATTTCTAAATATTTGATCTGTCATTTGTTTTAAAATTAACTCCCATTCGTTAGAAATAATTATTACATTCGTTGTCCATAGCTTACTAATTATCATTAGACATTTAAATCAGGAATAAGAATATCACTTCTGCCTCTTACATTTGTTCTCTCATTTTGTAATTTAAAGGTGATCGACACTTCATTGGGAAAGTAATTTCGTGCTGCAAGACGGAGCTTATGCAATAAGCTTTGAAAGCTAATAAACGTCTGATGGGCGCTTTTGTTTAGACTTGGAGCTTTCCTTTCGTGACTTGTTTGAACCAACAGACTGATTTTTCTTTGATCTGAAACGCATTAAAAGATTAAGGCCATAATCCTTTACAAATGGCAAGGTGATACCGTTAAATTGCAAGATTATAAAAGTAGCTGTAGCTTTGTAGGATGATCGGTTGATGTTGATAATCGGCCTCCTAATTGGTTCTATTTCGAAGTTAAGTATGTACTTATTAAGACAAAATAACGGAAATACTTTAAATTTGAAAGAAAACACAGGGTATAACCAAATGTTTTCCAACAGTTCTTTTTTTCTAAAGGATACTTCTTACTGATATGTGAAGTGTAAGACTAGTCTAAGATCAGATCAAGTAATGTATTAAACTAGTTTAGGCTAGTCTAAAACAGTTTACAAGTATTAGACTAGTCTAAGATCAGATTACGAAATTTGGCTTTGTTATATTTTATAAATTTAAGTAGTTCATTTTGACATCATTAATATCATAAATTCTTAGTAAATTACTGTTGCTAGCTAGCTCCTTACCCGCTACTTTTTGTGTCAACTTCATTCTTGTTAGAAACTGGATCGGAATGGACCGTCCGTTTTTGGCCAACGAAGCGGCCCGCATTTTCGGAATCACTTTCAAGCAAACCATATTCGGAATTCAATGGCTCATGAATTATCCGAGACGGTGATTTTCTTTTGAGTCCAGCTTTTTGGTGTCCGGATAATGCTTCGAAACATGGTCTCTTGATAAGCTTCTTAAGTATGGACTTCCTAAAGAGAATTCATTTCGTTAGCCTTCAAACAGCTTTGATCGTGGAAAAAAGCTGATAATGGTATTATTTAAAATATTGTCTCATTTTTGACTAAAATTTGCTTTAAAATATGTCATCAAATATAATTGTCTTAAAACTTAAATGCATCTGGTAAGTCACTGTTACTGCCATGAATATACAATACTGTCAAGGGTTATAATTTTGACTCAGTATAAATCCCAAAATAGTTATAGTATATGTATACTTACAAGAATTGTACGGATTGTTTGAAATATATTTGTGTAGTTATCTTCATATATGTACTTCCTACTTTCCTAGTAACTACTACTACATTCGACCAAAGCTAATCTAAAACATGTTGTAGCAATTTTTCTATATCAACCATTGTCCTAAATTGAATCTATCAAGGTACGATAATCCTTCTTTCTTCTTTATGTTCTACCTTCTTATTAATATTTTCTGAAATTTCAAGACAGTTATGTTATAGTTTATGTAATTATCTAGAAATTTCTATTTCACTTCATCCAAAACCCATACGTGGTCGCGGTCAGAAGGCCAGTTCACTAACATTGTGGTTTACATAACACATTTATCTTGGTTCGTCTTCAGTTATAAATTATCGCATTCTATTATCCTTCGACACGATAATTAGAGATCGTGTAATTTATTATTCACTGATAGAGAATGGCCGGTTAGGAATAGCGAATTTGTAAGGGTTAATGAACTCCCACTATGTTGCAGATTTGTTGATTTTTGTTTGTTTCTTTTATCTACTATATTGCTAATTGTGGAGACTTCTTAGTTAGAGATCAGTAGCTTTCTACTTTTCCCTTTGGTTTGGTTCATTTAATATATGTCATAGGTATACGAATTATGAAGTTTCAATTCAGAGAAAAAAATACATTCGATAAAATCACTTAAAGTTCAACTTCAGCTAACATCAGAGCGACATGTTTTTCTGTATACTCAATTTTACATTCTGGTTTAAAAGATATAGTACGAGTAAAGCACAGATACATTAGACGTTTCAGATTATTAAGATTCCATTGTAAATGTCCATACACGTAGTTTGTTACCTCAATTTCACAAAGAAAAAACCTATAGAGCTAATATCGGCATCTTCAAAGGGAACTATGGCATCAATACTTGTTTTTATTACTACACTATACTTTATGTCGGCTATACAACGCAATTAACATGAATCTTGCATTACTGCACTATCGTAAGTTGAAATAAAAGTATTTTAACTATAATTAGTAGTCATTTTAAAATGTTTACCTTATAGATCTTCTAAAAAGGTTCTTTGTTAAACATTATGCCATTATGTTTTCATTTTATTATCTTCACCAGGAACTCTAAATATCACTTAAATAGACTGTTTTATTTGCTTAAAAATATTCAACCTTTCGTGTTTTCTTATATCGAAATGTTCTTCCGTTATTTCAAGAAACCATGTTTGCGTAGAAAGTTTATTTATAACTTCTAACACAATAAACAGTTTCCAAAACAGAATCTCAGAATGCCTGTATTCTAAGTGTAACAGAAACATTCCCACGACGATACTATCTGGCCATTGAGCGTTCAATCTAATTAACTTGCACACTATTAAGCTCGGTGTTAACGCTTGTCTCACTACCAAAGTCAAGCGAGTTTGATGAACCCATCGTAGTTCGACTTTGGTATCTCCGTCACATATATTCCTGCCTTATAAGAACTCTTAAGCCTAATAAGTAGCTGTATTATGATTATGAGAGAGAGACACATAATTTAGTCCTCACAGGCAGTAATGCATCATTCTGTGGCTGAGGTTATACCTTCATCGGTGATAGGTGAGAAGCATATTACGCTATGCCTTCTTTCACCACTAACTATTCTTCTATGAACTATTGGAGTAAAATTAAGTTAACTTCCATTCGGTGTCGTACGTTTTCAACTCAGTAATTCCTCTAAGACCTTAGTCTTAGGAAACTTTTAGTTACTATAAAAACTGAAGACCTTTCATAGTATAAATGCGAATAGACATAAACCATTAGTGGTCACCCGTCCAGTTCCCGACCCCGCTCGATGTCACATAAATTTGTAGATCAGTTACGATGAACCCAAACCGCAAGGCATTCCATTTGTATGATTAATGTATCATGATCATATGCATATCGTACTAATATACTAGGATGACAAGTGCCTCATGGTCGAGGCTAAGCGGTGAAAGGCGACGGTCAAAAGCGTAGTTATCGGTGTTCTATAATGCATCTTGAGAGGCAAGCTTTGAATTGAATTAACGTCTGGTGTCTGACAGCCAAGAAAAGATGTGAGATCCTAAAATCCTAATTTCATGCCTTTATTTTGAAAATTTCGGTTACTTAAGTTTAGATTATCCATAAGTAAAAATAATAAAAGAACACTTTCTAAATACTTACCTATGTGCTAGGAAATATTATCAATTTTGAAAGATTTTTGTTATCACGTTCTATAAACTGAGTTTAAAAAGTAATAGATATGCCTAATAGAAATTAATGTTCACTGTTAAAACCCGATTTTATAACATTTTCAGCATTAAGCACCCTGTTCGGCATTTCTCTATCTACACTTTAGACTTATTTAACCGTTCCTTCCATATTATCTGCACAATCAAATCTTTGTATGTTCTCTCTAATATTAAGATACTTATCCCTTCTTTGAATAAAATCAACATCTTTATCCCATAGCTAAGGGCTTTTAACAGGAATTTAGAAAGCGAGGTATGAGCTAATTGATGTCGCAATTACACCGTTTTCACTTCACTAGAGCTTATCTTCTGTTACTGGTTTACTATCCTCATTAACGGCTATTTATGTACTGTATGTTAGTTTTTCTTGTTATTCTCAATACTTGAACACTTCAACACGTCTTGAATTTATCTGTTGATGTTCTGAAGGATTTTGAAATGTTTGTTGTAGAAGTTCAGTGTTTGGAAATATGTGTCAAAAGTGTAGATGTAGAGTTTAGTTTTATCAAAATTAAGTTTTAATTTGTTCTTTAGTAAACGAATGAATATAAAGTTACAGATTAAGTCATATTCGCTGAGGAACTTAATATTAGAAGTTACAGTATTTTTTGTAATGCTAAGCATTTTTCAACAGAATTAAAACTGGCCTTTTTTAATTGCTCACCAAGCGCTTTTTAATACTTTATCTTTTCACATTCATATTTAAAATATTTTGACAGATATTTTTTTTTATTAAAACGCTGTAATTAACAGTTTACTGACCCAATAGGATTAGATCTACATCACTAGATCCGAGTATCGACAAGTATTTCCTGCAATAAACTCATAAAACTTCCAAATCGGATCGTATCAACAGATATACATGTTGCAACACTTCGATATGAACGCTTGACCCAATACAGGCAGGAAATAAAACATCAAAGATAACACGGCTAATGCAAGATACTGTCTAAATAGATACGCTGAAGAATTTAGACTATTTATTTTAGAAAATGCACTTTTGAATACTTGTTTAGGTGTCTACGGAAAAGATGAGACTGTTCTATCTGTGCACATAATTTCAGAATCGGATACCTATGCAGTACAGCATTTGTGGTTCAACTCTGGAGGCAAAACCGGTGTGGTCGTGGTTTTGTACCTTATAAGTAGTGTAAGTGCTATATTTTTGGTTGAAGGGTATGGATTACGAAAAGGCTACCTACTTAAAAACAGTTGAGATATATTTTGATTTCAGGATTTATAAGGATCTATGGACGAGTTTTAGTATAATGAATATAAAAATGGATTTACGATAATATGGTTGAATTTCAATGGGTAAAATGATTTTATGTATAATGGTAAATAATAATAAATTTCACTCAATAAAGATGTTACAGCAATACCTACTATACGTACTTTAATTAAAAATTAATGTGTAAAATATCTTTAACCCAGAAAAAGAGATGGGCGCTGCAGGTGAACTTCATACACCAGCAAAGTAATAACAAGCCAACATTTTGATATTAAGCCAATTTTTAATGTTAATGTGAAATCAATAAAAGTAATTGTATCGGTTGTAACATGTTACAAAAGAAACACATTTCAGACGCAGTTACTTTCCATCGTAATGTATATAAAATTTTGTAACTATATTATGTAAAATCGTCGGAACCTTTGTAAATATTATCGACATTGATATAAATCTACCAGTGGTTTTGTAATATCAAGGTTTCGTGTATACTTATAGTGTAGTTTTAAAAGTAACTGAATACGTTAATATCGGATATATTATGATTTTGGCGAGTTGGAATATTTGATTATGATCATGATCATGTTTTTCCACAGTGAAAAATTTCGAAGCAATAAAATTATATTTTTTTCTACATAATAACGTAGTTAAGACTCCGCTAAAAGAAGCAACTGCCGCTCATGGATTTACCTAAAATGAATCTCAGGTAGAATTGAAGTCCTACATGACAGTCGGCCGTGGAAGTATTGCTACCCCTCAGGACTTCATTTACATCTATACATATTTTAAGCCAGACATACCATTACTTAATACAACTGTTATGTGGATATGGTGCTTCCAAACTCGACCAAAGCCAAATCACTTGGTTTGGGCACAATTTGCTAACTCTTCAATATCGTAAAGAATGTTAAGCTACATTGCAATATTACAGTTTTATTACTTAGATACAATTTCAATAAGTGAAAGCAGGCGAAATTGTAGGGTTCTGTAAATACTTTACACTCATTACTAGATTTCTCTAAAGGTCTCTGAATAGAATTTATTTTGGTATTAAGTAAGGCTTTCACGCTGCCGCAGGATGTCAGCGATTTCCGGTAGTATCTAATGAGTGAAGTCGTTGATATGAAATGTTTTCTTTAATTACCATAAGTTATCTGATTTTCTAGTGTTGCTTTTAATAAATCAAATGTCTTTGAAATTATATGCGGATGGAGGCCTTAAATTCATAACGCATAAGCCTCATAACTCATAAGAAAAGATTTCTATAGTCAAAATTATAGTTTCCTAGTTCTTTTTAGATTTCTAGATTAAACATTAAATTCACAAATTGTTCTAATGCCAAGTATGTAGATAAGCTACTTAAAATAGATAAGTATAATTCCATTATGATAAATTATTCGGTTTAGTAGCAATAATTGCGACGCGACCTTCCTTGTACCTACTAAGTTCTAAATGATTGGCAATAAGCTATTTAAATTTCTTTTTAAAATACACTTTATTTAATTTTCTACATAGGTAACGGTACGCGTTCAAATGAACCAATGTCGGCATTCAATTTATTATGGGCCCATATCTCGGCGTTTATCTACGTACATCTACGTACGTATATTCATACAAATCGGTCGAGAATCTGTTTGAAATCTTTCTTATAAGAAGAAATCTTTTTTATAAGAAGGGCAAAGTATTAACATTTTCTTCAAATACCTTTTATGGTTTTTAATAATGAATGAAATGATTGAATGAAATGTCCTGCGTCCCATGTATTTCATACATATAGACTTTTTCTTGTGTTGATAACTGTCTTTTCAATATTTATTTATTATCAATTTCTCTTTATTAATTTAAATATTCACAATAACATTTTACAGTATTATTTGTAAAATAATAAATTTTACCTCCTGTCTATACAGCATTTAAAATAACGTGAAGTTACTAACGGCCCGTCTTAAGTTACTAACGGTCAATATCGGCAGTTAATTTATTATAGGTCGATATCGCGTCCATCTGTTGCCTTCATACAAATGGGCTTAAACCCATTAATGTTCGACCATTGTACTGCTTGAAAGTTGCTCTTTAGTTACATTGTTAAGGGTTATTTAGTCTTAGATCTAATTGCCTAGTATTTAGTGTATCACTTTCATCTGGGTTAAGACAAAGGGAGTCTATACTTCCATAGTGTACTGGTGAAAGTTTAAAATTGTTAAAATTAACAATATTTTTTAAGAAATGTTATTTACATTATATTTACGCTTATTTCAAGCGAATGGTACGATTTTGATTTTATAAACCTTTAAAGATACTAACCTACTCAATGTCACTCGCGCTAAGACAAATCACCTATCAACTAATTCTCGTTTGTTAAAATCGAAAGTCATTTATGCCGCTGGAGTTAAAAACAAATAAATAATAATTGTGTATTATCAATAATTTCCTATTTAGTTTCTAGTTCTAATTGAATTCTAGTATTTCCACCTAAAATCTGTTACTCATGTAATGATCTAACAGTCATATAAACTGCATGCTCAATTGCGTAAATCTAATAAAAAGTTTACGACTTTTTATTAGATTTTTAGACGCACGATTTTGCTGCCACAATAGAACTAAGTGCTTTAAACTCCACTGTCAATAGTCGTAACCCTTAAGTTCAAATTAAACTGCCTATATAGGAAATTATTGACAAGTATACGATATAAAATACCGTACCGTGTCTGCGCATTAATACTAACAACACTTTATTACGAAGATGGCGAAGGAGTATTAGTTTTGCGGTCTTCTATCGTAAAATGTAATTTATACAGAATTGCCTGTGGTTTTATGCGGTATAGTATTAAAGTTACAATGAAACAGCGTGCCATATACTCAACAATTACTTACAAGACAATAACAAAATGCATTACACACATTAGAGAACAATTTTAAATGAATACAAAAATAAGTTAAAACAAACATTTTATTACTTAATTCACTTAAAATATACGTTGTCTTTGGATGAACTTTACATTAATAATAATATAAGAACAATTTACTGTGACTGACAGTTTCAAATAAGTAAAAAGGAAAAAAATGTACTAGAACGTAATACATTAAATAGTTTTACATTATTTTTTGTCTCTGTAATATTTAGCTGTCTATCATGTTAATATGCACAAATATTTAAATTGAATAAATGAAATAACATTCTCAAATAATGTTGAAAGTACAGTCATGAAGACAATTTATACAATTTTAACAGTAAAATAACATAACAACCGGCAATTTGGACGGCGCGTCTCATGGTGTTTTTTCGCAATGAAATAAA
This sequence comes from Urbanus proteus proteus, assembly GCA_018251915.1. Classification (NCBI taxonomy): domain Eukaryota; kingdom Metazoa; phylum Arthropoda; class Insecta; order Lepidoptera; family Hesperiidae; genus Urbanus; species Urbanus proteus. Next base: position 3,199 of record DWPV01000765.1, on the reverse strand, counting down.
TTCACGAGAAAACAGATGGCATAATTTTGTTTCCGCGGGCTCGGAGGTCATGTCGTGAATGACACCGCCAATAAAGTTTGAGGGGCCTTGTTCTCAACAAATTTATCAGCAACAATACAGCCTTAAATGATAGGGCTGTCAACATGTCATGAAAAGTAAAATGTCAAAAAATATTTTTTTTTATATATTTCTACGGTGACACTTTTATTAATTAGGTCATTAAAAGTAGCTCGCATAGTACTAACAGATTGTTACGATCTATTTAATGTACCCTGACATGAATTATATGGTTATAATTATATTAAAAGGATAAAAAGAGTTTCACGAAGTCTGTTTGCAAATCATTGCAAAACTTAACCGCAACTTATTTGACAGAATTTAATATTACGTTGTGGACATGCAAATCATATTTAAGCAGTGAATTAGGCCGTACGTATGTTAAATTTCCTAATATTCTACGTACTGTAAGACAATAGTATCTAAATAAAGAAAGGTCAACTTTTTGCGTGACATCTGAATAAACAGACAAGTTGTGACACACTTTTATACTACTTTACATAATGACATACATACATTGACGGATGCGAACATTATTATTAACATCAACAATAACGCATAAATACAAATAGAAGAAATAATAATATATTTCCTATCAATAACAAGGTTTTAATGTACTAGCATTTCTTTTAATTTACACAAAGTGAGAAAATATCCTCTTTGAAATACTTTGAAATTATTGAATCTCATTGTTTGACAGGCCTATTTATAGGTGCATCTTTACAAATGAATAAAATTGAAGTGTCTGTTTGTGGCGTCAAAATAACTACTTTTTACTAATTGCATATGAAAGTAAACACGGTAGCTATAAAAAAATACATACGTTTTAGTCTGTCTGTCTATCTTTTTGACTGAGGTAATTTTCCATATGGCTGGCCCGATTTCGATGGGACTTTCACTGGAACATAGCTGAAGGTTTAAAGCGTGACTTAGGCTACTTTATTAAAAAGGATTAGCGCGCGCTCTATGCGCATGCGGTTAACATCGCGGGCGCGCCGGGTGTCACTTGTGTTTAAGTATGCCTTTTTACTTCTTTAACACGGGTAAAACCGAGGGGATCAGATAGTTGAGCAATAAAACTGACACAATTCGTCCCATGAAAGTCTTAAGCCCATTTAAAGTTTAGCAATTAAATAATCGTTGACAGCCCTAGCGATCTGCGAAATGAAATAATGGACGAAAGCACGCATTCGCTACACTAGATCCCGCGGCGGATTGTAACAGTATACTCGTACAGTAATATAATAACTTCAGTGCGTTTAGTTGAGCATTTAGCGGAATATCTCCGAGTGTACCTTGCTGGTGTAATTGGTGTGACGTGCCCATAAATAAGGTTCAAATCAGAGAAAGAGGTTGTTGTAATTTAATAATTTAAAAGAAAGTATTTAAAAATATATTAACAGGCAAATTGCACAATCGTTGTAAATCTGTAGAACTGACTTAAACGCACTGAATTTATTACTCTCTAATGTAGGTAATATAGTTAGTAAGTTAGTTAAGATTGGTTTGACGTACAGAAAAATCAGTTTCTATATGATTCAAATCACAGACAGGGGTAACCAAACTGCATGAGATTCTTGATATAGGTAGATATTTCGGCTGTAGAGATGGTTCCTTGTATTGTGGGTGCTATGAACATAAAGCAAAAGAAAACAAGAATCAAAACCCAGAACGGTAATCTTTATTTATTGTTTAGACGTTGCCTTGCCGGCAATCGAACCCTGAACCGTTTAAGTCTGATTGCTCTAACGCTAAACTGAAAATAAACAATAAACTGTTATAAAAAATTGAACCCTTTTTGTACTGTTTTTATGATAGCCAATATGGCGACCTGAGCTGAGACTGACCTTGTAGAGCCAATACTTCATTCTGCATGAATTCTCTACGGTCTAAAGTTAATTAAAGTTTCATTAATAATAAATGGAAACTAGATATAATGTTAGCAAGGTGTTAGATCTTCTCCAGCTGAGATAATGGCAAGTGTCTTTATAAACTATGAACTAAAACTCGCAGTGTAGCACGATCGACCCCATTATACTTGTGTGATAACGTACAGGATGGTTTCTTGAGAGGAAACGCTGATATGAAAGTTCTGCGAGTTTGTACATTTGCTTGGATAGGATAGGATTGGATAGAAATAGTTTGGTAGAACGAATACTTATGGGAATATCTATAATTTTTGTTTGTCAGTGTGTTTGAAATCGCCAAAAGTACTGAATTTGATTTGAAAGATTTAAAACGTATGTATTGTCCATATCTTGAGGAAATATTCAGTCCCTATATTATTACGATAGCCAATATAATAGCCATTATAGTAGCCATAATAACCGTTCAATCTATCAAAAAAAACAATTTAATTTTTAAGTTTCTATGTTTTACTAATTTATACATTTACCATCATACCACAACCAACCAATTGATTCCACAAGCGATATCTTGAGGCTAACTTATTCAGTTAATTTATGATTGAACAGGCACGTTCACAATTTATACCCGTATGTTTACAACTGTTGTCCCATTCTCACCTCGCAAGTGTAATGTCAGAAGTCCTTTACGCAATTTATAATGATGGCTTTCTTACACGAAAACACATGACCTTAATTAAAGGGAGTTAAAGCTGATATTCGCATGTGGTTTGAGGGTGTAGTCATTTCGACATTTCAACTGGATAATCATTGCTTGAGTTACAATAACATAAAATTTTGTATTTTTAAAAAAGAAGTGGTTTTGTAAGGATTGACCTCATATCTCAGCTAAAATTAAGAGTATTTTTGAGAGTATCTGTTTCATGTCTATCTTATTTTTCTTCTATCTTAGATTGAGATAATTATTAATGCAATTTTTATTCTACTAAATAATAAGCGCATAATAAATAACGTAACTTGATAGTTATGTAATTATAGGATCATAGTAATAAAAATCATAAACCGATTATTTTAAGAATTAATCTGAAACTTCTTAATAATGTTTTTTCTTGCTTACATAATATAATACGCACAACATGTAACTGAATGATTTAACCTCGCATTTCGATGCGTACAAAGAAAATAATTAAAATCGAAATTCGTCAAACAGTGATAATAGTCTTGAGATGGAACCAAACCAATTTCAATTAGTGCTGAGCGAACAAAACCGTGCGCTC
>DWPV01000764.1:0-25098 GCA_018251915.1 Urbanus proteus proteus | reverse complement strand
AAGTACAAATATAAATGAGGTAGGTATACCATTGAGGTATGCTAATAACGAGGAGTTTATTGTGATTAGATTTTGCCCACGAATTTGTATCGAGAATTTGCGTCGTGTTTTCAAAATTATTTTTTTAAGAGTATAAGGTTATAAAGACCTTATTACAAAACACAAAGACTATTTTTATTTTTTACAACTAGCAAACAGTTCATTTTTCATGTTCAACATTACAACATAATAGCAACAAAATTTAAACGTTGTTTTACTTTCACAATTTTGTAAGGCGCTTTAACTCGATATGTATCGACTTATCGTAATTTAAATTATCACATTTTTTAAAAGATTAAAAAGCGTGCAGTCCAGGACAGTTCGTAGGATTATAGGATAAGCCATATATCCAAGAATATATTGTTAATCCTGAGAACTAAAATGTCAGTCTGATGACAATTACCGCTGCACCGAAACGCACAAATGGTGGAACATTCCTATATTCCGGACAAACCAAATTCCGGACAGCCTAATTTTGCAGAAAATTACGTATTTCTTAAAATATTTGTGAATGAACTGTAAATACCAAGGTCCATCTAAATGACACAGAATATGCGTTGGCATGTCGATATACCCGATATATCCAGTTGTCACGTAACAAATAGCGTGACGACTGAATTGGCCGAAAGTGGGTCATTGGCGGAGCAATATCGGTTGTTAGTTTGATTGGATGCTGGAATTGACTTCAGAATATACTTAACTGGATTCTATAATTGACGCAGTACTGTTTTGCTCTGTAGTTAATCATTGGATTATGGGATTGTTGTTGATAGGTGCGAATCCTCTCAGAGTATAATTAATTTTAATCATAGGTCATCCTACTGAACAAATTTGTAACTTCACATGCCTTTGAAAACTTTGTATGTAGGGCTTTTAAAATGTTTTGCTATATCGTTAAAGAAAAAATAAGCTGCCTTGGCATTTAGCATTCCATAAGAGCGAAATCCAAATTAGACAATAAGCTTATCCTGTGATTAAATTAAATAGCATGTGAAGCTTGATAATTCCATTTAACCATAGATAAGTATGACATTTTTTTCTATTTAGCTGCCTTGCAAAGAGAATAAATATATAGGGTCAAATGGTAAATGTCTTTGGAACCGTGATTACGACACGTTTGATCAATATATGTAATATAATTTCCAAAATATTATTTATTTTAGAAATATTAATTTAAATTTAAAGGTTTAATAATCAGATGCAATTGTTGAATAAAACAGAACATACCAAGATAGTCCGTCTATTGCTGACAGTGGTCAGGGGCCCGCCAGAGTCACCAGCGCAGATGCCGACGCCGTTGGCACCGCTCGTGCAGATGTGGTGGTTCTGGACCAAGTTGTATACGTTGCGGCATTCGGCGTTTGTGATGACACGCAGTGTTACCCAGTTTACGTTTTGCACGAGACTAACTTGGTCACCTATAATGAGATGCAGTCACCTTTCAAGAAATGAAGTTGTGTCATAGGAAGAATACAAATAGAGAATGCCTTATTAAAAGATAATGTTTAAGGTAGCAAAAGTTTTCATGGTTTGACTTTAGAAGTATCGACGCTAAACCTAATTATTTTTTACCGGTAGGACTTAACTTGCTATGTATGAAGAATGTTGTAAAAGACACTAATACAAGGCTCACATAGACCAAAGGTTCAGAACATCTGTGGCCTAAGAACTAATCTTAATTAGGGTTGATTATTATAGATATATATAAACAACAGTAGTTATTTACCATCAGGTGGAATACATGCTAGTTTGCTACTTCTATATTGTCCATGAAAAAGAAATGATTCTGAACTGATCCAAGACCTTCAATATATTTAACGACTGAGACATAAGTATAACAACATCTGTATGTTGTTCTGGTCTGTACCTTGTCTTGTTACGCCAAAACCTGAGGCAGTAGCAGAAGCTCCATTGAAGGCTTGGTTTAGCTCACTTCCAGACGGCAAGGCGACTGGTTGAATCCACACTGAAAATATAAGGTTACTATAAATAATAACTAATTTTGGAAGCATAACAGTCGTAATCGCACATTGGGCCTCAATGATAGGCTTTGGCATAGGCTTTTAAAGATTAAAGGTATACCACCGTAAGTATGTACAGTATAATTTTTATTATGGGGCTGTTTTATCCATTACCAGATATAGAATATTTGCTAATTTAGTGACACATTGAATGTAGCCTCTCTAAAGTTTCACTGATATACTCACTTGAAAATGTTATCCTTGGAATGCGAAGAATTGCAATATCATTAGCTATAATCGATGGGTTGTATCCCGGGTGCATGATAACTCTTTGCATTTGTACTCTAGTACCACCGGACAATAAGAAGTTAGATCCTAAGACAACAGTAATCGTTTGAGCGATGATCACACCGTCGTTGTTACAGTGGGCAGCAGTCAGGATAGTGTTGTCATTGATGACGGTCCCACCACATACAGATGTTAAGACAACCCTAGCTGTAATTAAGAGACCCGCCTGAAAAAATGACAGAAAATATTAGCCAAGTTGCAGAAGCTTGTTTTAAATACTAAATAAATGAAATTTGCTAATAGGTACCTACGTAAGGAGTATACGGTTATTTATAAATATATACAAAAATACCTACATATTTGTAGATAAGTCTATCAATTCGCAGGGGTATGACGACCGTTGTCATTCCGAGAGGATATTTACTCAGAAGTGGGATAATGAGTAAATGATGATGATAATGATGTAACATAAGTAGGTAAGTAATTGCATGCACGCAAATAATGAATAAATTTAGATATTCATAATTATACTTATCCTTCTATAAGATATAACGTTAGTAAAAACAATGAACAATATGAGCAAAGAAAGTGGTAGTAAGTAGTAATGTATGTCAATCATACCTGATATGGGACGAGCCCAATACTCGTAGTGGAACCTCCAGCGATTCTTTGTCCATGTTGCAAAGGATCAGATGCTTGGCTTTCAAAAGCCCTTATTCTTGCAGCTTCCGGTATACCAATTGTCCGATGATAATCGTACACTCCATAGGCTTCTGATCTTTCAGCCCTTACTGCCGCTAATACAAACAAAATTACACAAAAAATCGCCTTCATTTTTAAATGCTAAGCTATAAAATGCGATATTTTCAGACCACTTCGTTTTATGCAGTATCTCATTAGGTAAAAGATAAAATTTAAGAACCGAAGAATTGTATCTAATCGAGGATTAATTGGCCATTGATTATTGTTATCCGAGCGGAGTTTAATTAGTTTTATTTAACATATCTCTAAATGACAAATTAATCTGTTTTGAATATTTGTTTCCGCTACCTTGCTAGTAATTATTTCAAAAGTTACTACAAGCAATTTTGTTTTACGGCTGAATCATTTGTAGCGATGTGTATAAACCCTGTACCATGTATTTAGTTTAGAAAATGTTTTTCGTTTCAATATCCTAGAAATAGTTACCCAAAATTACATGGAAGTAGGAACTTTACTTGTACTTTTTTCTATTTTTGATGGTTAATCATTTGTCTTAGGCTTAATTGCTAAACATTTTCTTTTGTTCTCAGATTGTAATCGGACTTCGGTTCTAAGTTTTCTTGTCTTAATAAAAAATACTTAATATGTTATGTCATTCGCTATATACATCTCGTCTTAATAATTATCTTTTCTTTTTATATTAATACCTACACAATTTCGCCCAAATACTAGATAATTCTTTTACCTTGAGAAACAATTGTCGGTTGGAGAAAAAACATTTGAGATAAGAATATCAATCCGAGAAAATTACGAAAGTTGTAAGAAAAAGTCGTATAGGTATAAACGTGAGAAAATCATCATTATTATATGTATAAATGAATTAAAATTTCTGTTCTTGTTGTAGTTATTGTGTACCTACTAGTCTTGCAGATGATTAATTCAAGCATAGCAGAAGAAATAGTAGTATGGAGCTATGGAGTAAAAATATCTTTTACCATCATCCATCCATCACCCTTTGAGTTCTCTGCTCTAGATGGGCCTACTGTAAGTCTAGGGATTTGTTTGCCAATAATCTCAGTCCTGGCATGGGTGTTGGTGATCGCAGTAGATATTGATGGAAAATACTGTTGTTCATCTTCTTGCTTTTGTCCCTTAGTCGCCTTCTAACAGAAGAGAGGGAGTGGTGCTATTCAAGACGGCCATCAAACAGTACATTTATATTACAATAGTATTTAAAAAAACTTAAAAAAACGCTTTCTACACTTATTTTAGTAGGATTTTCTGCTATATCATAGGTGCTATGGACACACACATACACGAATACACAAACACCCAAACTCAAAACAGAAATATAAACTCATCATTTAGATGTCTGTCTGGTCGGGAATCGAACCCGGGACCCATTGCACATCAGACCGATATGGTAACCGTTCAGCCATGCTGGTCGTCAATTATTTGAGAGGTGATGGAGCCATAATAATTTGACCGAGGAGGTGCGACCGCCACAACTATTTATAGCCTGAAGCTATTCTTCAATTTTGTTAGAAAACTAATAGATTCAAGCTGAGTTACGATGAAGCAACCGTCTTAGTCTTCGGCAGACGTATTACATCAAATATCAGCCTCAGATGAAACCAGTGTTCAACGGCGACAGTGACCAGTTACCCTGACGGATATAGGTATGCTCATTGGCTATACACAAAAAAGTTGTTTACCCTCACTGTTTACTTTTCATTATAAATATAATACCAATTCGACCTAAATTCCTAACAAGCATCACTTGTACCGCTCGGCACTCACAAACTATTAGAACATCAGCTAATTAGGTCGCATACAAGTGCCGTTCGCGGTCCGCGCTAAGTGCGTGGTGGCGCGCTAAGTGTCATGTATATTGTATAGCCTTGAGATATGCCAATTATATTAGAACTAATATATTTGTGAAGTGGTCCAGTAACCAAGGAAGTGACTGGAATGTGACACACTTACTGTTGTAGTATCAATAACTTTGGTAATAAACATTTAAACAGTCAAATTACATGTAAGGCTGTTACCACGCGTGCGACTGTAAGCGATTGTTCATGTTGATGACTTTCGTCAACGATCGATTGTGTATTACCTCCCCAAGTGGTATTTTAAGAAAGTAAATACATTTAAATTATCTATAATAACTAAAAAAGATAGTTGAGATTTTTGTTATATTAGATTAGATACTTACATTTTAATTAAAAGATAGAATTATATTTCCGGATACGATTAAGAAATAGATTACATATTATGTATTTTTTTCTTAGTTTTATCGTGCTTACGGTGACTATAATTTAGTTGCGATAAATAAAAATCAGAAAACAATTCTAAATGAAATACATAATTATTATCATATATAAATGTCATTTATTGAGTATATTTCCAAAATGCTAAAGCCTTTATCGGAAGATTTAGATTCCCTGGAGCCAGGAGACGTATGAGGTGACTCTTGCGTAGGCAGCGGGGAGACCAACGGAGCATCCAGCCTGGGCACCGAATGAGGTAACACCAATCTGTAAAAAAGATTTTGTATTAGTTAGTGCAATAAATTTAGCTCTTAAAACTATTTGGTTTGATCGAAGGAGTACCACCGCGGCACGTATTTTTAACGTATGCTACACGTTCGTGCTCTTCGGCGGCACTAATCCTACATCTATTTATGTTTTACAATAGCAGTATCATATGCTGCTTTGATGAGGTAAAGAAGTTTCCCTTTTTACGACGGATTCTGATTCAGTCCTTCAGAATAAGCAACTGATCTGTGGTCGATTACTTGCCGTTAATTTCAGGCGTATCTTGACTTGGCGTCGACACCTTGAATCCCTTATATTAGTTTACCATACGAATACGTCGTAATTTAATTTTCATTTATTTCCAGCCTCTAAATAACGGCGGAAATTTAGATTAGCTTGAAACGTATATCTTAGATTTTGTATATCAAAAACGCCAAAGCGGAAAACTGAAAGTTATTTAACAGCCGTAAAGACTAGTGAGGCAGAAATGTTGAAAATTTAATAGGTACTGAGATTCAAGCTAGCTTATGTTAGCTCAAAGGCATAGTTTACAGTAGTTCAAAGCCGATTTGTGGTTTTGATGCCTTTTGCGCCGTGGTGGCGTAAAAAGCTAAAAGGAACCATTTTGTAATACCCACTGTATTGATGCTCCTTTCAAATCACTTTCAGTACAGTAATGAACGCGTTTGTATAAAATGTTCAGTGATTCAGGCGTGTCAAGTTTCTGACGTATTAATTGCTGGTCTGATTAAGTTGCTTTGCGTATTTCATTGGATTTTTAATTACGCAGCTTCTATAACCCTACGCATGATACTTTGAGCCCCGGACAATGATGATAGGCTCATAGGCTTTGAAATCTTTGCATGTAGTGACTCACATTACACGTACTAAGTGTATATCTGTTGTATGAATGCTATCTATTTCATTGCCTCTCGTGCTATTCACTTCCATTTTCTTGTTTTGATTACTAACATCTAATAGGAGGTCTAAAGCTACGAATAGCTTGTAGCAAAATAGATGGCGTTGCTAAACAGAAAATATGTCTTTGAGGGTTGCAGTATCCAACTTCTACAACGTTACTCAAAGTTATCTCAAGTTTGTATGTTATGTTATGTTACTGATGATACTCATACTGAATTAACAAACAAATAAAAACGTTCAATTTATCATAATATCTATGATTTTCAAAGTACATAGGTACTTTGATCTAACATTCTAGGTCTTCCAGAGGTAAATAAATATAAATTTTACCAAGTTAAATACTAATTTTGCTACTCATGAATAAATATCTTACCAGAAAAGATAGGCACTTTGATGCTACATTCTAGGTCTACCAATAGTGAATAAATATAAAATTGACCAAGTTAAATACTAATTTTGTTACTCAAGAATAAATATCTTACCAGGATCCTTCTGCCACCGCTGGTGACCACCAGAGGGCCGCCGGAGTCACCCTGGCAGGTACCGCGACCACCCTCGCCGCTGGTGCAGATGTTGCTGTTGTGGACGAACGTGCCGTAAACTGCAGCGCACTCAGCGTTTGTGATGATGCGAAGGTTCACCCAGCTTATACGCTGGTTGGTGGGGATGTTGGCACCTGGTGGAGACATGGGTATTATTATCTTGTATACTTGAATATAGTTATATGTATGTCTAAAAATCACTACGAATAAAATCTAATAAAAGCATTTATTCAAAAGACACTAACTGTTCCTTAATTGATTTACGAATACGAGCGTATCAATAATTAAATTGCTGATAAAAAACGAATGTCAAACGTTACCGGTAGTTAAAACAGTATTATATAATTATCATAAAATGATGCGAAATCGTATCGTTGGTACTTATGTTACTCACGTTAACTATAAAAATAAAGTCATAGTGGAACTAATAATTCTCTAAAATGTCGAACAATTTTAAACTATCTAAATTCTCAAGCAATATCGATTTGCTGTTAAATATGACAAAGTTCAGTTTTGATACGTCTTCCGCTATTCTAACTATGAGTTGGTGATTTAAAACTTTACCATCGGCGGTGCGGCCAAATCCAGAGGCAGTTGCGGTCGCGCCGACAAAGTTGTTAGACAGTTCGTTGCCGCTGGGAAGTGCAACGGGCTGGATAACGTCTGAAATATAAAATTGTACATTGTATACTATACTATGAATTAGGAGAGTAAATGTAGATACTTAAGTAAATATGTAGCTAAGTATGCATAGTAAGTGGACCGTTCGTGAAAATTTAAAACGGCTGATATTATTGAAGTAAGAATTAAGCTTGCAATCTGATGATGTTAAGTCGCTACTGCCGTACATGGACTAGGGATGGCGATTCTTTCCGAAAAATATCGATTTTTAAATCCATTCATATAGTAACCTGGTGCATGGATTTATAAGATATTAAGTATCGATTTCTAAAAAATAGATGTTTTTTTTAATGCTAAATCGATCCAGATCGATACTACATATCGATTTAAAAGATATTTTTTGTGTCCAATAATAGATAGTTTGATTAATCGATTTCAGATCACCATTCCTAATATGGACATGTGAACTCAACCGCAGGTTGGATAATGTTGACAAATTCTTTGCTTCTTCCTTGGTCTAAGTTGGAATGACTCGGATAAGTATGATTACTCCATTTCAAGCCATAAAACAACAGCTGTTATATGAAATTATATGTTTAAAATACATTTTTCTTAATTGAATATATTACTACTGTTATATCTCACGCAGGGCCAGTCCTAGATATCTAGGCGCCCCGAGCAAGTTACATATTTGGCGCCACAAGCGATACACATTTATATGATGCTCCGGACGTGTCACATATTTGGCGCCCTTTGTCAATTTTAATAAGTATTTATTATAAAGTGGAAATATTGCATTCTTTAGACATGCGTCTATGTTAATGGCACCTCTGGGATCCGGACGCTCCCTTAAAGCCAGCACCGATCTCATGGATGAACTAGAAGAAATGTTAAAAAAGCTACTGACTTGTGAAAGACACGGAGTTGATGCGAAGGACAGCGATGTCATTGGCAGCAGTTCTTGGGTTCCAGTTCGGGTGAATGGCAATGTTATTGGTTGTTTGACGGTTGCCTCCGCTGAAGATTGTGTTGGAACCCAGGACGACGGTGAAGGACTGCGCGGTGACGGTGCCGTCGGAATGACAGTGAGCGGCGGTGATCACGCGATTGTTCGAGATAAGACTGCCTCCGCAAACCGAAGTGAGGACCCACATAATTTGGATAACTAAACCGGCCTGAAGAAAACAAAAAACTGTGTTAATGATAGTGGTACCTAAATATAATGTTGAATAAAGTACCTGACTAATTTACAGATTTAAGCTTGTATAAGTAAATATTTTATATTAGAATTAGATTTGTTCATAACGAAATTTAAAGTACCGCCACACTTATGTAAAAAATACACATACAGATACAAAGTTTCATATCGTGACGTGATATGTAAATTTTACGATACAACGCTATTTCTTTAACCTATTTGTGATGTATTTTATATAATAACAAATCGCACTTTAGTTTGAATTTTAATTTAGCCAATGTAAAATAATGTAATATCAATTAATATCACTGTTTGGGTTGATTTAATGCATAACAACTATATTGTTAATAGACATTATCAAAAGTTTATTTTTAAACCCAAATTGAAAGTTATTATTTCAGAACTCACCTGGAATGGCACTTGAGAGATATCGGTGACACTGCCACCAACAATTCTGCTGTCGAATCCAGACTTAGCCGCTTCATTTTCAGCTTTTTGGATTCTAGCGGCTTCAGGAATACCAATTCGCTTGTGGTAGCCGTAGAAAGTGAGATCCTCCTCGGAGGTAATCTCAGCATTTGTGGCCAAAACGGCACAAGTCAAAGCTACCGCAACCAAGAACAGTTTCATGTTGAAAAATGTTGGTCCCACACGAAATATGTGCGCGGGTTTTCATTTATATAGATGTATGGTTTTGTTTTTATCATATAATGAGATTGTGCGAGGATTATGATACATTAAGATTTAATTGATATTAATTATTATCTGTAATGCTATGAACGACATGCTGATAATTTCATAAGGTGTTGATTTCTGGATTTAGATTTCTATAATATAATTGATTGTTTTTGAAAAACCAGTTCAATTAAGTATCTAAACACAACGTCATTATGAGGCAGGTATATTATTTGTATTTAAAGACAGCAGTAATTCTACTTCGATTTAAAGGTTAGGTTAGGATAGGTTATAACCGAGCAAATATTACAATCATAATCAATAGAAATATCGTCATAACTAAAATATTTTTGTTAAACTTTAATGAGATCAAGAATGTAGGTCACACCTTCAAAACAATCACGAAAGCCAAGTTTCGTTTACTTGCAAGTAGAATTATAAACTTGATAACAATTACAGAAAGAAACGAGAACTTCCTCAATATGTAAGTCGACAGGGGTTAGTGAATCTACAAAGAGGCTGAAATGAAAGAGAGTTCATTAGTCACAGTTGCTGGATATGAATGCAGATAGGATTAAAGTTTGACTGAGCGGGCATCACTGACGGTGCAAGGGATTATCTTCCATAATAATTTTACTACACACATTAGATCTGGACTTACATATCAAGAGATTTTTTTTAGTTTTCAAATATTTTTGGGAAATTTTAATTAAATGCATTTCATGTTTAATGAATATTATACCTACCTAATGTTCTATTATACAATTATTTTAAATAAGGATAATGATATTATCAGATAGGTAAGGTGATTAATTTTCGATGCAGCAAATAAGTTGTTAATAAGGTTACTAATTTAACCTACCTAGTTATAAAACTATGAAGTTATATAGAAACAATAAGTGATACTATGAAACTTCATATACATATATTAGAAGTGAACTACAATAAAAGAACTACGCCTCTGGTGTTAACTCATTCATGACGCCCTCCGGACCGTCTGAGAAACGACTCCGACCCAGTTCTGTGTGCGCATTTACACTTTACACTTGGTCAAAGCGACGCGTCTAAAGAAACCACTTCTGGTCTAAAGATTGTGTTTATTATTCACACTAGCTTATTTTACTAGCTTTCTGCTCTAATAGCGCCTACATTTTGTAACCCTCTGTAATGGTTGCTACCTATATAATTATATATACGCAATGATGAGTTTCAAATATCTCAATTCAGGAAAGAATAAAAACTGAATTTGTTGTATATCGGGCTGGACATTATATCGAGGAATTTGTTAGTTATAGGCGTAACAATACAAAAATAACAGTAAACAAAAATGTATTTTATTAAAAAAAACCCGTTGCTTTACTTTGCCATTGACAGTTAGTTTACAGAATTAAATTCTTGTTAAACCTTTAAACTAAGTCTAATTACAATTAATAAAACAAAATTAATACACGTTAATCAAAAAATATATTTGTTTTACAATAATTGTTTCGTGCATACTTTTTTCAGTTGATTTCAGATAGACAAAATCAATTATGATAAGATGGACATTTATAATTTATATACAGGTATGATACCATCGGACAGCAACTCGCTATAATTGGGAAAACCCAATCCATTGATTAAATAACGTAAGGCGTATAAATAAATATTTCTCAATGAAAAACATTTTTATGTAATTCAAACTAGTAATGTAATCAACCCTAGCTAAGATACAAGTCATACGAGTATCTGAGGTCGATGTCAGGATCATTGCTACTTCTAGGAACTTGGAACGCCTTGGATTGTCTCTCTTACCAAACCCTTCAGACTAGAACGCATTGAATACTGCTGTTTTTAGGCACAAGTGTGGCAAAGTTGTCTCCAGAGTCGAAATACACAGGGTCAAAAATATTAAATGGTAGTGGTAGTTTTAATAAAATCGTAAAAAAAAATTGGAAAACCATAATTTTGGTCGATTTTGGGAGAACTACCGTTATTTACAATTTGCAAAACCAATTACTTCTCTAATAACTTTTACCTAATAAAAGATCTTAATAATATTAGCGTAATATAAAAAGCTATCTTATCTACTATCTAGTAAACTATTCATAAAGTGTTCGCTTATCACTTACTTAAGATCAACCTACCTAAGTAAGGTAATAATAGCTGTAGAATCTAGATTTTATCGGAATGCTCGACTTTTGCCCGCCCGAAGCTAACGTTCCAGAAAATTCATGTGATTAAGATCATTTAGTTTCGTAGTAGTCTTTGTGCCAATTCCAAAAGAATAAGTTAGATACTTTAAGGGATATAATATAAATTATACTTAATTTTAATTGGTTTATTTTCGTTAGTGAAAAAATGTTTTTTCACGATTGATTACCGCGTAGAGAATAAGTTTTGTCTCAGTAGGTATTCCTCTCGGCTGCTCTTTTAATCACTAATTTATTACTTACTTTTTGTTGGTTCTTAAATTGCACATAGAAGTCCCCGTATTGCAGTACTAACTTGCATAAATGTAAGCTCTGAACACAGAGTAACTAGTGTAACAGAGTAACTAGAGTTCCTCACTAATGTAACAACTTTAGTTAGGAAGTATTCAATTAATCCAAGTAGTAATATCTATTTTCCAAAAAAAAACATAACATACACATAGTTATCACACTCATATCTAAATCGAGGCAAAAGCGCTATAAGATAGATATACTTATGATTACGGATCCACAAATCCTCTTTCCTATAGTATTAGCGGATGCAAGGAAGTGCAAAATTCGTAAAAACTGGGATCCCCTTTGTTTTTACAAAAGAAATGTAAAAGGAGATAATACAAAACGCCGGGGGGCGGCGTGGAGTAATCCGGATGTGGGGACACAAGCGAAGAACTGCAGGACGAATGGAGATTCCTTTTACAATCATTTCTGTTTAAAAGTTATATTTTGCATTTGGGGATGATTGACAATGTCTGTTGACTGTTGATAATATGAGGCGTCTGTATTCGTCTTCAGAAGAAGAAATATAAAAGGAGGTAATTCAAAACGCCAGGGGCTGGTGTGGCGTAATCCGGATGTGGGGAAACTAGTCGGAGAACTGCGGGACAAATAGAGATTCCGTTTTATAATAATGCCTATTTAACAGTTATTTCTATCAAGAAGTAGTTCTTGTATTCGGGGGATGATTGAAGATGTCTATTGACTGTTGATGATATGAGGCGTCTGTATTAGTTCTCAGAAGAAAAAATGTAAAAAGAAATAATACAAAACGACCAGGGGCTGGCGTGGGGTAATCCGGTTGTGGGTCCCTAGTGTGAAAACTGCAGGACGATTGGAGATTCTAATTTAGAATAATTCCTATTTAATAGCCCCCCCCCATCCCCCAGTAACTCTTGAGTTTTAGGGAATAAGAGAGGACGGATATTGACTTAGATACCTACATGCGAGGCAACAATTTTAATTATCAGGTTTGGCAACGCATCTGCGATCGGTTTAAGATAGAACTTCTGATGTTTTATTTAAAAAAAAAATACAGCTTGTAAATGAAACTAAACATTGTATATTATTATAGTTTATTAATAATATGTTATATAATACAGGTATAGGCTTTATCAGCTTTGAATACCTATCTTGCAATACCGGACCTACCTAACATATGTAGGTTATAAATACAATGAAATATTAATTTATTGTGAATGATCGTATAATTAGTAAAGATAAGATATGTATAATATCAACTAATTTGGGGTTTTACAGATTTTATTGTGATTTATCGTTATAACTACATATTAAAGTGAAATATAAACAATAAGTGAATAATAAAAAAAATCAAAATAGGTATAGATATAAAATAAAAGACATCCAGGCAAAATAGATTCTTATTCTAACAAATGATAGACCCTACAAAGCACAATTTCTTTTCTAGAAAAAAACCTTGTTTGGAAACAAGATTATTTTTCATTGGAACACAAAACAATTAAAAATAAAACAAAACAATAGAAAATTTGAGTCAAAAGTACTTAACATAAGAGCAATTACACTTGCCTCTCCATTCATTCCCTGTTTTCTACAGGAGGTCAAGTTTAAAAGAGGTTGCACTAAATTTTCGCCTCCGACGACAAACCCACAACGAAATACTGGGACACTATATCGTGAGTATTGTTATAGAAGAAGGACCTTCTAGATAAAGTGTCCCGACAAATTTTATTTCAAAAGTTTCAAAATTATTACGGTTTTCCTTTGTTTCATTTTATAATGTATCTTTCATTTGTTTGTTAGGTTACATTAGATTAATTTTAGAACATAATATTTTTGACACGAAGTAAACGAATAGAAAAGCATTGAGATATACGAGTATGTTCTGGGAAATACACTTGTAATAATAAAAAAGACGATTTCTACACACAATACCCCACAGTAGGATTTTCTCCCGTGTCGTGGGTGCCATGGACACACAAAGACGAATACAAACACCCAGAACAGAAATCTAAATTCATCATTCAGATATCTGTTTGGCCGGGAATCGAACCCGGGACCCACAGCGCGTCAGATCGGTAAGGTAACGGATAAGGGGTCGTCAAAATAATAAATAAATAAACTGGCAGATGCCACTATCATTAGATAGACTGCAAGTTCATCTGTTTCTCTAAAAAAAGTTAGATAGGTCCTAGAAATAAAACCTCATTTACCTACTTTTACTTAAAAACCATTAAATTACTGAACAGAATCAATAGATAATTAGATAATTAACAACCAAACTACTTTGGTTTAAAAAGCATTATCCAACAAGATTCAGTCCCCATGTGCTGACTCCCACGGCTCTTACTACCTAATCCGGTCTTAATCAAAATGGATCTCAACGGAACCTCATCCTTAGCTCGGGTCGTTTGAGTAAAATTGATTAATTTACCGATAATTTGCTGAAATGTAACGGGTTTAATCGTATTTTACTCTGTATCATTGTTATACTTTTGGTAAGTATGATATGCAATGCAATATATGAATGAAAGTTACTGGAAAATTACTTCCTAATTAGGTTACCTAGATATGATAGATAAGATAAACGATTAAAAAAACCCGACTGTTTAAAATATTGATTGATTAAATCAATTATTATAAAAACAAACGCGAGATTGAACCTGGAAATTATTGGTAGACTTTTGTATTTTTGTAACACACACATATACACAAATATAATATGTATAATGTTACCACTAGTCTGTTACTAATTATGAAGATAAAAAATATATCAAATGTAAGATATACTTCAATTCATTGGTTCCCAAAGTTTCATTAATCGGTCTAATAGACATTTAAAGTGTGCACCTCTCATGGGTAGAATCTAATTGTGTCTTAATCAAAATCGATCTCGACAGAACTCCGTTCTCACTGGAATCGATTAGGTAAAATTGATTAATTTATCGCTTTAGTACTGAACTGAGTATATTGTCATGTTGTTAATATAGGAATATTAGCTAACAACTGAATAATTATAACATAATTAATATTTTAACATTAAATACACCCATAGCCCTAGATTGGAAATCACTTTGTAAGTACGAATTAAATTATGCAAACTTTTAGGCACACAATTAAAATCTAAATATACATCACGTACAGTTGTCTGTCTAGACGGGATTCGAATTCCAAACTATGCATTTGCATGTAAGCCTTGTATGCTGTCAAATTTTACTTCTAATGTGCATAATATATTTTCAGTTGATATAGAGTAGATATTTTTTTACGGTTCCCTACGTAGAGTAACAAGAGAAACCTATTCCTAAGCGCCTGCTACATAGACACTAGTCGGCTATCCGTCCGTCTGTCATATGAATTGACAAATTTTCACCTAACAATATTCATCTTAAGTCTGATATTTTTTCATCTAACAACATCTTAGTTCATAGGTTTCATATTTTAATTTGAAAGCGAGCAAGGTCATTTAACTGTTGCTTAATATGGCTTCTAACCGTGCACACTTACGAGGATATAAGACCTTAATCCAGTTTTAATCAAAACCAATCCCAGCGGAGTCCTCCTTAGCGTTGTTTGAGCAGAGCTGATTCACTTAACTATAATTTCTTGAAATATGACTGTAGGAATTAACTCAAATAATCTCGAGTGTCAATATTTTAATAGGCTAAAATATGAGTAGCGAATGTATGTTTTAGGATTTTAGATCCTTTGTTAAAACCTCATTATACAATTTTATATTAGATGTTCGTAAATTTATTATGTCTACTGCCCACTTGTGGATTCAACTGTTAAATTAAATACTAAATTAAAGTATTTTGACAAGTATTTGAAACTAGTAGGAATAAGAATTACTTAACAAATCAGGTCTATTTAACTAAAACCGCTACAAAATCTTCCACTTTCTTTAGATTCTTTACAGGGATACCTATGTGGCTGTCATTAGCACCCGCAAGCGGGCAACTTTGAGAGACACTATTTTACATGCCATGAATGCCATGATGCTTTTATTAAAAAAAAAGCTTATGCTGAAAAATTAGCTAATGATACATACGTTAGTGCTCTTAAGAATTAAGTTAAAAAATATTATCATAAATTTTGTGCGGAATGTTGTCTAAGTAATATAATTACAGAGACAGGAATATTTAAACTATTCCTTAAATTTTGTTTCCCAAATCACATGATTACGGCACTAAAATATTTTTTGGTTTAAAAACATTTAATGCCCATAAAAACTTAACGACGCTTCTCTCTAATGACGACATTAAAGCTTGCAAAGTTGCAAATAAAAATGCGATAGAAAATTAACCAACCAATTTTTTTAATGCTGTCTGTAAGAAGCTACATTCGTTATAATGGTGTGAAAACCAGACACGGTGGTTCTTATTCACCATCTTATTTTTACGCACACGCCATAAACGGCTAGGGATAGCATTCTTTTAAAGAATACCTGGACATCCCTATTGGGTATTTGACGACCCGCGTAGCGGAGCGGGTACCATACCGGTCCGACTCGCAATGGGTTCTGGGTTTGATCCCTGGCCAGGCAGGTATCAGATTTCTGTTCCGGATCTGAGTGTTTGTGTATTCGTCAAAGCCACGACACGTGAAAAATCTAAGTGATGGTATCAATGTAAAACGTGTTTTTTTAGTATAAAAATTACAAGACATTTTATTTCAATGGATTTTTATCGGATGTAAACGTAACACATGAACATGCAATTAATTTAATGTAAGTGGCTACTGCCATCAATAAATATCTGTAGTCAATTGTGAATAGAACTAGTAATAATGGTCAACTACAGATGAATTGCTACCCCACTATGTGTTTTCCCCTTACCGCACCCTTCAAGCCAGAACACAGCAACGCTACACTGCTTTTATAAACCACAAACGGAGTTTACCACCTTTATCTTCTTACATAAAAGATAACATTGTATTATACTGATAAAAGTTTATGCTGAAAAGATTTAAAATAAGAGAAATATGTATTAAAAAAAACTATTATTTGCCGTGGGAAATTCATCGATAATAAACTTTTTTTTTGTTAACCGAAAATGGAATATTCCGTCAAAAATTAGAAGGTATGGTGGTTCTAGTTATAACTCTTAAGAGGCAAAGCTGTTAGTTGGTCGGTGTAGGGCTAAAGAGGCACCTGGTGTTTACTACTTTAATTACGTCACCCATTAATCCAAGTCACAGAACAGGGGTTGTCGACAGAGACGAATTGGTTCGTTTCGATATTTCAACTTTATGGGCGTACGATATAACGAACATTGTTTTAATTACCTGACTTGATTAACTATCTAATATTAACCTATTTTGGAAAATTTAATAAATCGTTTACAATCACTATATAAATACGACAAATGTTAGTATTGATGTGTATAGATTTTTAAAGTATTTATTTTTGTTTTTCAACTTAATATATTCTGTTTTAATTTAACGTTATTTTATTTGGACAATATTTTGATTTGTCCATACCTATAACCTATATAAATATAATATAGTCGAAATCAATTCAATTATCTAAACATGTATGTATTATGTAAATTTAAGAAAGGAATTCAATTGGAATCCAAAAATAATATGGCAGAGTTTATTTTTACACGTCAATAAATTTAAACTTTATTAAGCCATAGAACAACGGTACTTTTTGGAAGTTACAATGCCTATTAGTTAAGCAGCTTTGCTTTAGCCAATATTATAATACAATACATAGTACAATGTAATACCTCCTTACATTATATCTACTACGTTGTAACATTACTCTGGTATAATATCTCTGGTATACCATCTAAACACGTGTTAACTTTCAAACATTCCCCAGTACGTCTCATACCGAGGTTGTTTTTGCAAGTGCTGTGAACTCAACAGCCGTGTAATGACCCTTCCACGTATTATAAAGTCTTTTCAACGCTTTTATGTACAAATTATATCCCTTTGCATTCACGTCGAGCATAAAAGTACCTTTACATTTATTTTCAACGTTTACTTTTTTAGATAATCACAAGAATATGCCTACTTGTGAAATGAGATGGGGAAAGTTTATACGTGAATAATTTAGGCAGGAAGGAAACAGAGTTAAATACTTCGTTAAGCATGTTTAAAATCGTAATTGAAGTCTGGTTCATTTGGGTCGCGTAAATGTTGGCTGCGGTTGAGAATAATAGGAAAGTTTTGTTGGTTTTTTTAGGAGTAATGTAGGCACAAACTTACCAGTGAATATAAAACGGGAAGGATAAGTTCCCGTTTGAGGTCGCAGCCAGCGTAATCCGACAGTTTTCCGATGTATGTATCCCCTCTTCGCCTTCGAGTAGCGGGAACAAGGAAATGTTTGGAGATTTTCTTGATTTGTAGCCAAATAATTGGTAGTCGTTGTTTCAATGTTCCTTGTAAGCTGATATTTGCATTCAAATATTACGACACTGCTTAAACGCGAAAAAATATTTTGATAAAAAGTAATATCATTTTAATAACAACAATCAATGTATATTTTAGTATTTCAGAAACATAGGTTTATAGTTTTGACTAGCCTTTTTAACACGCTGTATAACTGTTCATAACATTGCGACTCCATTATTTTCTATGTTCCATAGAAAGACTTACTGAACACTGAATTTTATACTCTTGTAACAAATCTACGTCAGGCCACTGGCGATAATCCAAGAGTTTGTGTCCTTTCAGGATTGGTTCCGGAATGCATTGCAACTTGTATCCAGTGGATCCACACCGGAACGACGCAGAAGGAAGTAATTTACACGTTCAATGTTCCGTACATTATGCTTTGGTGTGTTTAAGTAAATGTTCAAATGTGTTTTGCATTTTAAGCGATGAAAGTATAACTAATTTCATTTACAGTCTCACCACATGGCAGCGACGAATTGGTTGCAATGGTTGTTGGAATATAATCGTGGAAGATGATGTAGCTTCAAATATACGTAGACCTCCGAGAACGTGTATGTGGTAGAGTGGTTTCAAAACGCAGTGTCGATAGTAGTTAAGTTGTGACTACCGCGTAGTCATTACCGTCTACACCAGCGATTGACAACCTTTTTGTAACGCGGGCCACATAGATCTATTTGAGGTAATTGCGGGCTCGTACATGTGGTAATTGCGGGCTCATTCGGAAGAAATTTGACGGCGAAAATGAAATTTTCGTCCAGAGAATTTTACGCCATTAAAGACAGTTATAGTTAGAGAGTTTATCAACAATAAATTATATGCTTGATTGGTAAGAGCACAATTTGTTATATTAACAACACTTGCTACACAAGGGGCTATCTTCCTGGCCAACATTTGCAACCAAAAATCACGTAGTGTCCCAGAGCGTTGAAATGAAGATAATACAATGCGCTTTAAAATAAAGCCGTAATTTTATCCTCGTAAGTAGATAATGGGGCTGCAATCTCATCCGGGAGTAATGCCAGCAAATCACAACGTTTTTGTGTACGAGCGGCGCGGAACAAAAGGATAACATGACGTGATTACTCACGCACTTAGGCAGCACGTTTGCATGTCATGACTACCTAGTGAATTACTGGCCACGGACAACGTTGCTTTTTCAGGTGAGTCCGACAAAAGTGAGCAAAAACGACACGTTACGACCATAGATTTAAACCGTAGATGCGTCACGTTTGAGTGACGGTTCGAACGTGCGGGCACATATTTGGGATTTTTTAGGAAGTTTATTTTTCAACGGATTTTTTAGATCTACTCTGTTTGTGCATCATGAACTGATGATTTACTTCACAATAAAGGTCTTATCTATACATAATTTGTAGGTTTACAAGTTTGTGTTTGTTGATGATCATCAACCTGTCCCATTAGTATGCGCCTCTATGAATAAGAAACATTAGCTGCGTGCTTTAAAATAATTTTAACGTCAACGATTTGGCAAGATGTTATTATATCAGTGTATCCATTTCTTTTATCGTTAAATTTAACCTTTATATTTATTTTCATGAAGGTAACAAATGTTGGTGCTACGGCAGAACATACATACCTACGATTTAAGTCTATGGTCCGATCGTTGTCCGGACAACCGCCGTTAACCGGTCGCACTCGTTGTAAACATGCGCTGACATGTTTGGAATAGGGACGCTGTGGAACCCCGTGCTCTATGTTTGCTTACAAAATGTTTTGTATTTTTAGGGACACGCTCCTACGGTCCACTGGCACAGTTTCGTTTTAATGTTGTGACAGATGTTTGGAACACGATTCTTAAATCAAGTGGAAACGTGCATATGTTGTGAGAGAAATGTTTGCTCGATTTTGGGTGTATATTCGAGATTGTTGTACTGGACTCAAAAAAAAATGCAAGACTTAATTCTTCTACCGATTCTCATTGTTACAATGTGGGTCATCATCAGGGTAGTACACATTAACGGACTTTAGATAGAACGCATATTGATGTTCAGTGATGGTTACTGATTTACGTATGTGACATTGATAAATCTTAGTGTTGATGACTATAAAGCATGGAATACTAATTCCAGGACAAAACACTTTTGATTTGTGGTATATTGGGATAAATCGAATAAATAATATTTTAGTTTTACTTGTAAATTAAGACGCTCAGACAATTTGAACGCTTAAATAAGTAATTGTGAAAATTGCCTACTATTTACGGGAGACTAATTGAGAACTTGTCTAAAATCAAGTCTTCATCCGTAAATCAACAAGTTGAAGAACTGAGCTCATAATTATAATTAGAAACAAGGTTTGGTTCTAAGATACTTGCTGTTGTATCTTTATTAAATAATGTTATAATATATTATATTATTGAAAAGCTTCATGGAAACTTTTATTGCGTATAGTACTTGAAATATAATAAATAACACAAATAATATGATATTTTTATAAGTTCACATTTTATTACCAAAATTTCAAATGTATGTAAAATCTTTTTTTTGATAACGAGGGGGAAACTTTCAAATAGCACACATCGCCGTCCTTCCCAGACTCGCAGGATGGACGGGTCGAGCATCTTGCTTCCCGCAACCTCAAAAGTCCCCCTTTTAGTCGCTTCTTATGACAAACAGCAGAAACCGTGACCTTATTATGGTAACTTCACACTGTCCAGCGTCAACCAGCGGTGGAAAACGCAGTGGACTATAGCCTGAAGCCCTCTCACTCGTTAATGGCGACACCTTTCAAAACTTTTTATGTTAATTCCAGATAAAGGCAAGTTATATTAACGAACACATTCCATACATTCACTTATGATTCAAGTATATTGACCTTGGTCAGATCCCATCTCCAATTTGCTTCGATGCAATTTTAAACGTGTCTGGAAGTTTAATATTAGGAGTAATATTGTCTTTTTTTAATCTGTAAGCTTAAGCACTTACATGGATTCAGTTACAGATATGAATGAATAGGTAGATATTCTCTCGAATGGTAGGTAAAAAAATTCTATCTATCAGCTTCTTAAGATGCACTGTGACTTTGACATAGGCGTTCCCTATTGGGGTGTTTTACCAGTAGTAGTGACATGTGTTTTTGTGACCGCAATAGGTTGATGTTACGCCAGAAGATGCTGTTGCTTATCTCCTGGATTTTGTCCCTCAGGCATCTTCTAGAATCAACGAGAAGAGATGTGTTATTCAGGACCGACACCACACGACCCGGACAGAGATTAGTTACTTCAATGTATGACACAAAGTCGCTTTCTGCCGTCTGTCCCTGTGTACGCTTAGATCTTTAAAACTAAGCAACGGATATTGATGTGGTTTTTTATTAGATAGATTGATTAAAGAGGAAGGTTTATATGTAATTTAATGCGTGTGAAGTAGCGGGCAAATGTTAGCTAATAAATAAACGCATTAGTTCAAAACATTTATAAAACCGTGAATGTCCCGTATGGTTTAAATACAAACTAAAACCTAGCCGTTTTCTTTTAAACATTACCTAACGCCTATAAATTTATTTACGAGATTCGTCTTAGTTGTTTGTGTTACATGGTACAAGCGAGGTTTAGCTAATACAGGAGAGCGCAGTAAATTCTTTACTTTGGAAACATATCCAAGTGGGTAAAAGCTCCAGTTTATTTGGGCCAGGTTCGCAAAATTGTGTTTCTACTGTATATATATTTTAGTTTCTTTTAGTACTCGACAAAAATGTTTTTGCTACTTCACGCTCAAGTTTATGTATTTTTGTTAGTTTGGTAACATAACATCACAGCCGGGAAATCTTTCTTGAAAGATAATAATAATGAAACTATTTTAATAATATTACGCGAAACTAGTTGAGTTTAATTGTAGAGGTTGACATGGAGAGATTATTGTAAAAAAAAACTTTTATTTTCATATGAAAGTTCTCGCAAAAAGACTTGAAAAACACTTGCGCAAGGAAACAAAAATAATCGGTTCAAGCGTTTTAATATTACGATGTCATAGACCCATGTTGAACATACATATAAAACCCCCGCTTTTCACGTCGGGAGTTAAAATCAGTCTCTATAGAAAGTCAATTTAAAAAATCTTTTATCCGAGTGCATAAAAAGAAAGATAATGTTTTTTACACTAATGTCCAAAGATATAGAAATATTTTTAGATATTTTAAACATATCTGAAGCGCGTATAGACCTGCGGATTGCATCGATCTTAACCGATCTACAAAGTTAAGCAACGTCGGGCGCGGTTGGTAGATGGATGGGTGATCGCTAGTGGCAAAAATTTCATGCGTGTTTTCGTGCTTCTTAGGACACGTTAAGCTGTCGATCCCGGTTGTTATTATTGGATAGTAGTCGTTAAACCTTGTCGGAGGCCTAATGGGCGGTTTGAAAACATTCGACACGGGTTGGCCACTAACCCGTATCCCCTCCACCAATTGGAGAAGCGTGGAGGAGTACGCTCCAAGCCTTTCGTAGTTGTGGGAGAAGACCCGTGCCCAGCAGTGGCACATAAAAAGTGTTGCGGCAACTAACCAATTTGATAACTACTTTCTCAAATATCTACCTTTATATTTTTAAGGTAAGTTTTTCTAAGACAGGGGTGTGCGGTAAATTCTTCACTTCGCCAACAAATCCGAGTGGTGCGATAGCGCTGTTTTATTTGGGTCAGGTTCAGAAAGTGCTCTCCAACTGATAAGTGCCACTACAGAGCGTTTGGTCAAGTAAGCTAGCCAAAAGCCAAAAGATTTCTGTAATAAAAGTTCTAAAAATGTTGGTTTTGTCTGAGTAAAGATTTTAAAGGTGGAATCATCATTTGTGGTTGTAGTCCGGAAGCATTACCGCCACGGATTACAATATCGACTAATAACATCAGTTAAGCACTACTGTATTTTGTTTCGATACATATGAATACATGTATATCTAATTATACGGGGTGTTTCAGTTCTTAGTTTTAATCTGTGGCTGAAGTTTAGATAGAACTTTAGTCTTATCTGGAGTTGAGTCTACAGATGTTATTGACCACCAGTGGCCACATGCCAACAGATGGACTGCGTGCTCGTTTGTTTTGTATGCAAGGTTTGTATGAGAAAAAGTTGTTTAAGTCGTGATGAGTAAGAACTAAGACTACACGTCAGCCCTAATTTTGAATTACAGTAGTAAAATGTATTGTGTGTTTGTAGGACGCTGTGACTTACCCGTTGTCCTAGGTAAACGACAAACGCGACAATACGATGCGACGCGACGCGATTCGACGTATCGCGAAAATATCAAATAGTTAAATACCACTCACAATTAAGGTAGGTAGGTAGGTAGGACAACGTAGGACACAAATGCAACGATTATTTGATATTTTCGCGTCACTTTGAAACGCGTCGCGTCGCGTCGCGTCGCATTGTCGCGTTTGTCATTCATATAGGACAACGGGTTAAAAAACGCTTTCTACACTCATAGCTCCGCAGTAGGATTTTCTCCTGTGTCGTGGGTGTCATGGACATACACACAAATACACAAACATCCAAAGTCATAACAGAAAACTAAATTAATCATTTAGATGTCTATCTGGCCGGAAAACAAATCCGAGACCCATTGCGCGTCAGACCGATATTTGGTGACTGTTTATCGTTTTCATCATAATATTTCAATACAACTCGCACTTACTCGTACATCGACAAATACGATACCCGAATTTATGGCGACAAAGCTTTATTTCGAGGTAGGTGGCGTAAGTGTACTTTAAAATTTTGGGCAAAAATTTAACTCTTAAATGTTTAAGTAAGACTCCATATTTTACTAACTATGAGTACTCGCATAGATGTACAGAAACTCTTTTTCAGTAAACAAATAGAAGTGGTACGTTGGCGCTGGTATATTTGGGTCAGACGAAAGTACCCTCCAAATTCAAGAGTCGAATCTAGACATAGTTTATAGTCGAAACTAGTAACGAATACATTTTGGAAGATTTTTTGCGCGTTATGATTATGAGTTCATACTCATAGAAGAGAGTATTGTTGTTAATTATCGCTAATGTTAACTTACATGATTTGCTGTAGCTTAATAGGAAAACTTTTGAAATAAGATACACCAAGCAACTAAGAGATTAATGGGGAAAGTAAACAACAGTCAGAATAATTAATTTACGACACATCTTTGGAGATAAAACTTATCGTAGTTCGAATAAGGAAGCTCAGGACTAAATTATTACATTTTATAACAGTGTAAAATGTATGAGGACAGAGTTGGAACGCCTCGGATAAGTATGTCCTTACCACACCTTTCAGATCAGAACACAGCAGTGCTGAACACTGCTGCTATAAGGCAGAAATAGGTGTGGCGGTGGTGCCGTCGGAGTCAAACTAAAAGCTAAAGCGTACTCAACTATGCTGTTCCGACGTATTACGTATTAGTAATGTAAGGTATAACATAACAATTCATGAGTAGTAGACCCGCAGGTGGAACGACTATCCCAATTATCATAAATGTAAAAGTCCGTTTCCGTTGTTTGTTTGTAGCGTCTTCACGCTTTAACTACTCAATCGATAGTTATGAAATTTTGGCCACGCATAGTAACGGATCCAGAAAAGGACATAGAGTACCTTACATCCCAAAAAAATGTATTACTCCCGAGGGATAGAAAAGTAACTTTTATACTTACAACCTATATACTTTTACACCTACGGCCACTTGATTGATCGATCCCGATCCCGATCCCGATCCCGATCCCGATCCCGATCCCGCTCCCGCTCCCGATCCCGATCACGCTCACGCTCACGCTCCCG
>DWPV01000763.1:0-25098 GCA_018251915.1 Urbanus proteus proteus | reverse complement strand
GAGCGGGATGACATTTATGTTCAAATATGTATTCTTTTTTACTTTTTAAACACGGGTGAAACCGCGGGGTTCAGCTACTGAAAATATATTGTTCTACAACAGAGAAGAGCATCTCGAGCAAGGAAGCACTACTTCTGGACGGGTATAGCGGACTCGCCTTTCACCTTGGTGATCACCATCCCGGAGAACTACGGTCGCCATCGCATCACACCGCCACCTACCGACGACATCCACCGTCTCTCACTCACTTCCAAGAACATATCCGCCAGGCAGTACCTGTCTGATAAATGGAGCGTGCATCCCGATTGGTAAGATCTACTCACTAGAATATGATGTTCTGATTGACGCTGCGGCTACGATATCTGTTTGTTGTAAAAGTTGCTTTAATTATCGGATGGTGCCTATCCCCAATAGTATATTTATAGTTTATTTTGAAGGTTGTAGGATCATTTGTGGCTCCGACGGCACAACCGCCACACATTTTTCTGCCTAATAACAGTATAACGGCTCTGACGCTCACGTGTTCTTGTTTGAAGAGTAGTAAGGCAGACATTTCTACTTATGCGAGGCATTCCAACTTTGTTCTAAGAGGTAGCAACGCATTTGTGGCTAACCCCAGGTAAGACTCTGATCTTATCTTAACAAATTATATGTACCAGGTTATACTGCCGGCACTACGAACGTACCTTTTCGTCCCCTGAGGAGGAGTTACTGTACTTCCTAGAGAGGGTTGCCAAGCCTGGCTGGCGCTGGCCCGCCAAGCCACGCCCGCCGGAACATCACAAGAACAAACCCGGCCATGAAAAACATAATGGGGAATACAAAGGTAATTCATAGTTTCACCCTGGATGAACTGCGGCCAGAACTATTTCCGACTAATACTTAAGTAATTTATAACAATCTGGAGAAATTTATTTGAATTCCCATTCTTTACAGGAACACCTGAGAGTAGGGAAAGAGGGAAGACATCAAATGCTATACCCCGGAACGAGTATTACTGTAAGTAAATCACGTGTTTATGAAAAGTGAAGTCCTAAAAAAATCCAGGAACCGGGCAACGTCTTCCTGTATATAACACCTCCCTCCTATGTTCACCAACAACGAGAAGAGTATAGGAAAATCCCATTAGGGAAGTCCTTGGTATACTAGTAGTGGACCTCAAAAGGCCGAAGGATGGAAAGGCCCAGGCAGATGTTCTATTACACAAATATAGTTCTTTAAGTGTAAAATTTGTAAAGTACCTTATGTACCAAAGCTCTCATTCAAATATCAATATACTATACTAATTAATATGTATATTGAAATCAGATCTGTTAATATGTACTTTTTCTAACTTCTAGGTGATCACGGTTTAATGCAAGCCCTGGTATATGACGCCAGAAATACAGCCTGGTTCAACAAAAGTATATCTGACTCAGCATCAGATGAAAAAGCGTAAGTATTTAATTAATCTCTACTTATCTAATCTGCAACATTTTAGTCAATGAAATAATTAGATTTACAAATACCTACTGATGGGATCTGTAAGTTCACAAACCTACTTATGACGTCACTGAAACAATAGAATATTTTTGAAAGCACATACACTTTTAGAACGTTTTGTATACCTACTCGTACCTATCCAATACCTACTGCTATACGGAGTTGGTGAAATTAATAAATATTTTAGCAATATTACATACATATTTTAAAAGCGATAATGATACGAGTTTGCTTATTTTACTTATTTTATTTAATATTGATAAAACTATACTAAGGGAATGAACCCTTTTCATTTATTTACCACTTTGTATTTATCAGTAAACATCTATATACAAAATTTTAACTTTATTTATGACAGATCGTTTATTAAAATGTTCACACCAATTTCAACACATGGGATTCTATACGATTGTGGTACTTAACGTTTAATATCATTAGTTATAGATACTTTACTATTCTTTTACAATAATACATATTAAGTTATTGACCTCAATCGTATACACACACGATAGATACATTACGATTACACATATGTAGATATTTAAACATACGAATATTTGAATAAGTTTTATAATTTTCCATATTTCACACATTTACTCACTATGCACATAAATTTATTTTAATATCTGCCTGGATAGCCCATTGACAAAAGTGATTGGATTATTACCGAGGTAAAGTATAGCAAAGAGAAATTAAATGCATGATAGGCTAAGGTATAAATATACAATTATACATGTACTTCAATATGAAATATTACTGTGTGGTTTAAAGACTTGTTAGCAGTTATTGTATAAATATGTATAAGTGTTGAATGTACATACCTACTAGGGGCGGTGGCATATATTATCCTAATACTTATAATTATTAGGCGTAGGTATGGTACTAGTTAACTTATTTTTTATGATGTGATATAAAATAACATCTTCAAAAAAACTTTGTTTTCAGTACATTTAGGTCCTAAAGTACTATTCCTAGATTTTACGCAGGGACCATTAATTGTTTACATAATGTATGTATTCGATGGAAATCGAGAAAGATTGCAATAGAAACAGTTTAACATTAAAAAAAATAGTACTTATTAGGTAAAATAAATAAATTAGGTAAGTAAATTCACACTTGTTACTTTTTACACATGAAAGGGAAACAGAAAAAAATCTAGACTATGAGTTAACTAGTAGGTACCTACTATGCCAATTCCGCATGTTGTGTCGTGACTACATATAATTGTATTTTATGATACATGTTGTCTATTCAAATAAAATTAGGTACTAATATTGTGTTTGTCTTAAAAATCAGGATATATTGATGTGAATTTAGGAAATGAAGTCACCTTTATTAAATAAACGCGTACCTACTTATTTAATAATACTTCTTATATACGACGAGCGAGCTAGTAATTCATTTCCTGAAACCACATTAAAATTGTATTATATTTGTTTATTTCCTTATTTATAGAAATGCAGCCGAGGATTGTGAGTGTGTAGGGATAAATTCGTGTAAGGTATTTTAAGCAGCAAAGGATTAAAGTAAGTTATTCTTGACGAATTGATTTGTAAACATTAACATTGCGCGTTAATGTTTACGAACTCTAGCAATATCTGCTCTACGGCACCGAGGGATATTTCCAATAGCGACGTGCGCAGACTGCGAGGAAAACATGTTATGTTTTGATTTTCTAAATATGTTAGTGCGTGGATATATGAACTCAAAGTATCCTACATAATTAGCACCTCAATAAATAAAATCATTCAGAGATTCTTTTGAAGGAATATACCTACTCGTATGTCAGAACTACTCTCTCAGTGTTCCATTGTTGTATAAGTAAAATAATAATACAATAATTTAGAGATTACATTACGTGAACCTTGCATCATTTTATGCGTTCACTTCTATTTGTACAAAATGTTTTTTACGAGAACACAATATTATTAATTTAAACATGACTTTTTTTAGGATCTTGCGAAAATAATATTAATCTATCTATTTTTATTATAGGGGAGAATTCATACAACGTTTCGGCTACATAGTGGCGTTCCTGGCTACCCACAGTGGACTGACGCGATGGCAGACACATCCTCCAAGAGAACATGAAACTGACAGGTAAGTCATATTAATTGTCTATATTAAGCGCTAATTCTAATCTAAAGTGAACCCTTGCTTCAGAGTTCCATCATTAATCGACAAGTAGGTAAATTATGTTCAGTTTTGGATGTAGGTAAGTGTATGCTTTGTGTTTATAAAAATAGTAGTCCCAGTGAAGTGTTATATTTTTTACATAGTATAGAAGAAGCAAATAAGCATGCAGTCCACGTGATGGTACCTATGTGGCCGTAGCCGACTGTGGACACAGATAAGCTTAGAGGAATCAAGTCAGCCACAGAATATGCAGTGCTGCACCTGAGTGCTAACTTAGTATGTAGGTGTGCTATAAGCGCTTTGACACAAACACAAAAATACATAATAGGTATATTCATTCCCCAAATAGGCCAGAATTCGGCAAGCAATACCCGCGCGCAATCGACGAGGTATGGTACCGTCGGGCGGTGGAACATCACTACGTGGACCCCCTCAGCTACGTGTACAGCGTACAGTTGAACACGGAGAAGGTGCCTCTGAATGTTAGCGCGGCTATGGTGACGGCTGCGCACGCTGTGTTCCACGGCGACGGCCACAGGAAGACCCCGGCGGCGGTGGTCGGGTTCCAGTTCAAGCATGAACGTCTTCGCGAATGGTTCGATAATATTACTTGTACGGTAAGTATGATTACAAAGAAGCTATTGTCAAAGCCGTCAAAGTATCATAACTGTTTATCACATTTACATATGTCTGACGAAACATTGCACTGGTTTTATAGGTGGTATCAAAGGTGGTAGAACTCTATGCAATTCGACTCCGGAGACATCACGGCCACACCTATTTCTGCCTTATAACAGTAGTGTTAAGCAACACAGTGTTCTGGTCTGAAAGATGTAGGATCTTGATCTTATCTGGGATTGACTACAGATGTCCATGGGCGGCAGTAGCCACTTACCATCAGGTGGACTGTATGTTCGTTTGGTAATCATATAAAAAAGTACCTACACAATAATTCAACTCTTCCTAATATGACGTTTCTTAGTAAAATTATTCTACTTATTATTTTCAGTGTGAACACAAACCGTGTGAGGAAGCTAACGATTGGGATTGCTTTCTGGTAGACAACAACGGCTGGATAATAGTGAGCAAAGATAACAATCAAACGGGTCAATTTTTTGGAAAGGTATCTGTCTATTGTTATGTGACTTTATTTCCGTTTGGTGTCGGTCTTGAGCAGCACTATTCCCTTTTCCCGTGGATAATGCGGGCTACTGAGACTAGGACAAACTCTAGAGATAAGCAGCAACGTTTATCTGTGTAACATCAATAGCAACAAATGGTTAAGCATGTACCTTTAAATAGATACATATTTACATAAATTTTATATCTTCAGATTCGTCCAGACATAATGACAAGATTGATCGAGGAAGACGTTTATAAACCAATTCACGTTGTAGACTATCAGGCTGTGTGCTTCCGGGAGAAAAAGACAACCAATCCAGCAACGATGCTTATAACTGTAAGTATTTATTATAATAACCAAGCCGTTTTAAGGCCAGTAACATTCGATTCAAGCCGCATTTGAAATTTTGAGCAAACTTGCAGCACCAAGCGAATGACGCTTGAAGGAAATATTTCGTGACCCTCGGGAAAGAGAAAGCATGACTCGAAACAAAAAGCTAAATGTAAAATTAGATAAATATCTAAGAATTGATCAAATGTGATATTTATAAGAATACCTTTATCTTGTAGCATAAGAGCTTAAAACTTTATACATATTTTTTAATAAATGTTCTTAAGCAAGCTATCGTTAATATTGCAGCCCTTGGAGAATCTCCGTCTCGTCATAACATGGTTTATAGCGACAACCTTTTGGGTGTATAACTCTATCACCATTGGTTTAGCACAGTCTTCCAGCGACACTTATGACGAAGGTAATTCATACAAGTATCTGTTTTTTTCATATCAATGTTCTAGAAATTGTCTTTTATATCTGTAAAATCGGTATTGTGTTCTGCAAATAAGTTTTAGAATAAATATGTGTTTAGATGACTGTAGTAAGAAATGGACGTTCAGTATAATTGAGTTATTGGGGTCAATGGACATAAAGATCCAATAAATAAAGTAATTATGAAGTACAACAGATGCATCGTGATGCCTAAGGAATAAGTTGGGGCACTTTTCTACTTCCATCTTATGAAGAATCTTACCAGAGGTTAAACCTGAGCACAACAGCGAAAATGATTACAGCATTAGTTAAAGCACGAAGAATTAGACGATCACGAATATGATCACATGGCGAAAGAGTCACAGATGCAAATGATGAGCTTAGATATCTGTTCTGGGTCTGGGTGCTTGTGTATTCGTCTTTGTGGTCATGGCACCCAGGACTTCTTCCTTGCAAAGTGTTAGAACATGCGATATCGATGTTGTTCTGCGTTGTCAGCATGATCTGTGCAATTGCATGACAACGTACACAAATATCTACATTAAATGTAGATAAATACTGTTTAAGATTTTCACAATGTGCTAAAAATTGTTGTACTAATATTTCTTTGCATGTAATATTAAACGAATATATTTAAATGTCTCTATCTACGCTAATTAGGCACTATACAATTTTGTTCATATTATAACAACAATAACGAAAAAAAAATGGAACTCATAGAATTTGTACTAAATCGGAAACATTAAGTGTTTTTTTTGTTGTTGAAATTGCAATTTTACTTGCAAATGCCTACAATTTTATTGTTTCCTATTTAAGCTAAGCATTCTCTCTATGCTTTCCGCCATTTCCAAATCTTTTTATGAAGCAAAGCAAGTTTATATGAACGAATTAAATATTTTATACTAGCGCAGACAATATTTAAAAAATAAATGTTTAGCGATAAAATATGAATTTATCTAAAAAACCAAGTAATATGCCTTAAATAGACAATACAAGTAATGCAGTCTTAAAAATCTTTTGTCTTAAAATGCATGTGTTACACAATGTTAAAGAACCACCTACCTATAGTTAGTAGATAAGAGTTGATACTGAATTTAGATCAAAAATCCCATGGAGTCAGTGATTGGGTGTAGACGGATGTTCTTTATTGTAGTAACGGCTCCATCTTGTTTTCAGAGTATGTTACACCTACTGGTGAGTTGACAAGCACAGTAGCGCGTGTCTTTTGACACTTCTGGTTTCCCACCTGTGCCACTTATTTCTATCTTTACTGTAGATACTATTTTATTGAGGAATGTGCATGGTTTTTTCTTTACAAAAAAAAATGCGAATTTTTTTTTTTTTTATTTTTTGTTAAGTTCTCAGGGACCGTACAACATACGACAACTAACATGAAAGTTGTACATTCAGATGAGGTTAAAAACTTTTATGCATGATAATTTTGTTCAATGCTACTTGCCTATGCGCTATCGGTGGTGCTTTTGCAGGCTCTATATACTATAATTATGTATATGTAAGCGGATTGTATACTTTACTTTTTACATCTTTTGAGATTGGTTGGTAGGTCTTATATATTCAACATCTGTTCTGTATATACTACATTTTTAAATTAAAAATCATAGCATGCTCGTCGTTGTGGTCTTTACCTTTTTGAGCATTGACTTGACATGAAAAAATTTACTAAAGAACATTTTATATTCTTTGTAAATATTTTACTATTCGCTTTTTACATTTCCCCTTTTTGATGTAAAATCATACGTGTCCTCTGTAGGTACCCCAGTTAAGTGTCCAATCATGCATCAAAATTTTGAAACATTAAAAGTTGTTTCATTGTGACATTCACCATTATTTTGCATGCGATGGTTCTTTTATTTACTTGTTACTAATACTATTTATTGCTCATTAGCATACCAGAACTATGAGAATGATGAAGAAACTGATGATCTAAGTATGTCGAAGCCACACACGACTCGAATAGTCGAACGGGACTTCGAGAAACTCGTGCTCATAAATCGTACACGACCAACGCCTTGCGATCGAGAAATGTTCCTCTATCAACTGGACTATAAGAATTTGGACGAGAAACTCAATAAACCATCGAAAGCTTGCGACAGACCGTTCTACGTACAGCTGGTTAACTACACGAATATGCTACTGGTGGTAGTGAACGGCCTATGCCGTGTTCCTGACGTGCCAATTATACCCGTAGAGGCGACTGAGGTTCAGTATAACGAATCCTTGCCCTGCTTGAAACACATGCATCCGCTGTACAGGAAACAACCGACTTCTTGTATTCGCAACCATACTGAGGTAAGCATTAAAATTGTCAGTATATCAAGATATCTTAGGCAAATTATATAATATCAATATCTAAATTTAAAATTAACTGCTTAGGATATTTGTATCCATATCCCAAACGCTGTGATATAAATTACCTTTTATTTTTTAGATCTCATTCTAAAAGTTCAATCCAAATATGATAAATTATATGTTCTAATATGATAATACTGAACTGTATTGCAAACAAAATTATATAACATACATTTATGTTTACTATATCAATAAAAGTCCTTTGACTATAAATGAATGTACATATTATTTGCAACCAATCCATAACTATAAGTTTTAATAAATTAATCTTTTTTTTTCAGGAAAGTAACATCGACATGTGCGGCCGAGGTAGCTTACCATCAGCCAGGCTTTGGATCGTCTTGGGTTTGCTGCCTACGTTCCGATACATTGCAATGTAAAGTAAACATGAGCTGAAACTATGGTTCGACTACGGCTGCACCACGTACCTATTATCAGATTAAAGTAGCATTCGCGCTGCTGTGTTCTGCTTTTATAAGGCGTTAAATAATACAAATTATAATACTTGAGACATTGTACCTTAGGCCTCAGTGGTGGTAAGGCATGTGGCTTTAGGAATACCAATTAGTGCTTGGTTATAGATGTCCATGGGCTACTAAACCTTAGGCCCATATGTCAGTTTGATACTTTCTTACAAAAAAACGAACACCACATTATATAAAATATTCCCAAATTAATTTATTCAAAGTAAAATTGTCTAGATTTTAATAAATAATTTTACCTATAGAGATAACAATATTTAAATATTGTTTTTCAGATATTAGAACAATTATTACATGTCAGTACCACATATCATTAAAACTGTTTTAATTCCTAGTGAGGTAATATATTTTACTCTGCAAACAATACTCTACATACAATGCGTTTCTCGTGACTGCTAGATATTATTAATATCTTCACGAGTCACGTCACGAGTCACAATAATCAATAATATCTTCACTAAAAGTAACAGTGATCTTCTTTGAGGTGTAGAGTTGAGTAAGCAGATACGACAAGCCGTGCTTTGGGCTTTGTTCAACATTCATATCAGTCCATTAATTGTAGTAAGAATTAAATTCAATACTAATTTAATAAATAGATGTTATATTCGTTTTCTGACAAATAATTTACTTTGTTATTATGGTAATAGATATGTCATTAGACATTTAACATTTGAAACTTAATTTACTCATGTTGACCTATAACCCAAAAGGACTTGCAAGCATTTGCAGAGGGCCTAGGTTCGAATTTCAGCTATAACTAATGAATATGTTATGTCTTGTCTTTTGTGTCAATGAGATATGAAGATATTTATTTTATAGAATATTATAGATATAACGCAAAGAATCATACTCCTAAGGGTGAAATATTTGTCATTATTTATTTAAGTTTTGAAAAGTATAAATAGAAAACTGAACAACTGAGAATATTTCTTTTATAATATACATAGTATGGTTGCTCCTTACTCCGTCCTAGTATCTAACAGTCTAAGACTAGGATGGAAAATGTTTCACCCCACTATGAATTTATTTATATATTTCCAAAAAAAAAACCTTTGCAGATTTATTAAATAAATATTATAATAATTGTTGTCTTTAATCAATTAGAAATTACATATTTTATTAGTAAGTAATTATAGAATCTAATCCTTTGAATCTCTGTCTTAAATGTAACTATTTGTAAATGTTACTTCTATGTTTTCCTTTCAAATGTGATGATTTGTTGGTAAAATAAAATATTTATTGTACTAAAGTGTTTTATTTGTATACTAAGTATGAAATAAATTATGCTAGTCAACAATATTTAACATGAATTTACACATTTCTTCGAGTTACCTGCACTTAGAGAACATCGGAATACAATTTTATCAATATTCATGAAAAAAAAATAAGTTATACATAAATGTACATGTAAACATGGAAGTTAAAATGGTACATTACGATACGGGTGGCCTAATTTGCCTATTATGGCACGGCGTGATGTTAGCTAAAATAACAATCACGCCGCTAAACTCCAGGCATAATAAGCAACTTAGGTCACCTGTATCGTAATGTACTATTATTGCATTTATACCTACATAAAGTAGGTTCATTTCCTAATTTCATTATGATTGACTGGAAGACTGCTTTAATCATGAAGACAGACTTTGTTGCTATATGTAAAGCAACTGTCTGATTTACAAATTTAGGAATTGTTAAATAAATAAAATTGTATTCCCAATAATAACTATGTTTCGGTGCCTCAAAGAGAATTTCTAATAAATAAACCTTATTACAACAATTACATGTTGCCAGCAGTATCGGCCTTATTTTTGTTAACAAAATCAGTGATTTCAGCCATAACTACCTGATACCTATGATGTCTGAGGAGGGACTCTTGTAGCTGTTCTAAATGCTCGCCTCCTTCCATGAAAACCTTCAGGCTGGATATATTGCAGGCCCCCTCGCGGTGCTCTGTTACTCTGTCTTGAGGGTAGTTGTATGTCCTTATCTTTTCATTTCTATTGAGAGAACCAATCTGTAAATATAAAATAACGCTTAAATAAATAACGCTTCACACTCATAGCCCCACAGTAGGATTTTTCTCCTGTGTCGTGGGTGCCATGGACAACACACAAGACAAGGACACACACCCAGACCAAGAACGGAAATTTAAACTCATCATTCAAATTTCCGCCTCGCTGGGAATCGAACCCAGGACCCTCGGATTAGCGGTCCGGCGTGTTAACCATTGAGCCATCCGGGTTGTCTGTCCAATCTGTAAATATGAACACATAAGTCAGTAAAAGCATTGTGGATATCCTGTTCATTATAATCTGCGGCTTCAATTGCACTAATGTGTACATGAACATTCACATTTATAAAAATGCTAGCTTTTGCCCGCAGCTTTGCTCGCTTCGCTAATGTGTACATTCGCACAAAGAGGCCGTAGGTATCAAAGTAAGTTGTAGATATAAAAGTTGCTTTTCTATCAGTTGGGAGAAGTAAGTTTTTTCAGGATGAAAGTTACTCTATGTTACTCTATGTTACTTTTCTGGACCTGTTACTATGTGTGTGCAAAATTTTATAACGATCTGTTAAGTAGTTAAAGCGTGAAGGCGTTACAAACAAACGGACTTTTGCATTTATAATAATTAGGAAGAATATAGTAGTTAGAATTGTATGCTTCAGGTAAAATGCAAATACAATTAATCGATATCAAGAGGTCGTAAGTATCGACAAAGAAACACATATAAATTGACATTCGCATTTATAATAGTTAGGATATTTGGACATAGGTTCAGGTGGTAGAATCCTTTAAGGCAGTGGTCAGCAACCTTTTGGTAGGCAAGGGCAACGAGGTGGCAAAATTTTCTGAATCTTCAAAAAAGACGGGGTCACATCTGTGATGTTAACCTGAGAAGCCCAGTAAACATACGTCATATCCCATGGAAAAGATTACGTACATAAAAATTGTTAAAAAATCAGGATTTTAATTTGTACACATCCCACGCGTCGCCCAATTGTTAGTTCGCTCGCAGGCAGAGAGAAGAACATTCATAAGGTTAGATCTACACTATATCCTGTATTATTATACAGTAAATTGAGGTTAGTTAATGCATTTATTTTGATACTAATAACTTATTTACAAAACATTCACGGGCCATAAGTAACATGTCAGCAGGCCGCTGGGTGCCGAGTGCTGTTTTAAGGTACCTGGAGATATACTGCTACACTTATTTCTACCGAATACCAGCAGTTTTAACTGTTCCTGTTAAAAATGAATCCAATAGTAGAACTCAGAAGGTTTATTAGACATAATATTTATATAAAAAAGTTACCTGAGCTTTCCTTTCTTGGTTGATTTTATTAGATTGGTCATCTTGTTGCTTTTGGAGTAATAGAGTTCTCAGTTTTTGTAATGCAATCTCCTTATTCTTGATTTGGGACCTTCCTTCCTGGCATTCAACAATTGTGCCAGTTGGGACGTGAGTGATTCTGACCGCACTGTCTGTTGTATTCACGTGTTGACCCCCCGCACCACTTGCTCTCTTGGTTTCTATACTGAGGTCTCGCTCGGGGATGTCTAACTCAATTTCAGTTGGTTGTGGCAGAATTGCGACAGATACAGTACTAGTGTGGATACGCCCGCTTTTCTCCGTTGTTGGGATACGCTGCACCCGATGCACTCCAGCCTCCATTCTCATGAGCTCAGGGACGCCCAGTCCTCGCACCAACATTGACGCCTTCCTTACACCCCCAATATCAGACTCTTCCACTGAAGCTATATCCACCTCCCAATTTTTATAGTTAGCATACGACTCGTAGAGGTCAAAAAGTTCTCGAGCAAATAACATAGCTTCCTGGCCTCCCGCGCCGGCCGTCACCTCGAGAAGCACTCCACCTTGGGTCAGACACGGCTCTAACAGGATCGATTGCAAATCATTATCTATTTCTTTAATATGTTTCAAGTACATTTCAGCTTCCTCCTTGATCATTTTCTTCATCTCCTTGTCTTCGCCATCTCGTTTATTCAACTCCTTAAGCGACTCAATACTGTCGTACAAATTGATTCGCTGTTCGAGCACGTTCACAATAGGCTTTATCTCTTGCATGCGTCTGATGTCTTCAACAGTCTTGCGCGCTTTTTCGTTGAGTTTGTCATGTTCCAACATCAAGTATTTTAGATACGTTTGTATGGCCGGGTCCGATAAATTTACAGTATTCTGTGAGTAACATCTCCGGAGTGCATAATTTTCGACCCTAAACAGAGATTTTATTAAAGATATACGTGAAAATGACATAATTAGCTAAAACAATCTGTAATTTAAAATAAACTAGAATTTATTTAGAACTATCTTTATTCAAAAGGTGCAATTTTATTTTTCTCAGTCAAAAACATTTCGAATTATGGTAATGTCACATGTCATAACCAAATTGTCAATGTCAGTGTCAATTATTGTGGTATTTAAAACTTTTTAGGGCTACCATAACGTTAACCATAATTTATTATAATAATTATTTAACAGAAATGTACAAAAAACCAAATTTAATTTAATTAATTATTTTTGTGTTCTGATAAATAGTATAAAAAATAATATAAAATTAAATAATTGCGATTTTACTAATAACGCCATCTAGTGTCGAGTAGCTTGTACTTTTTCATGAAGTTATTAGTTGATTTAACTAGATGTCACTACGACCATTGGTGAGTTCCCTTGAAGGAATGATCTATGTCTATTAATCTTCCAAGTGAGTTCCAGTTGCAGTGACAATTAAATATTAATAGATTTTAAATTGTAATAAAGTGATTCGAATCGGAGGCATTAAAATATGTTCATTGTATGTATTTATTATTAAAATTCCATACGATAGGTATATGGTTAACCTAAAAGCCTTAACAAAAAAAATGGTTTCTTCGATTACAAAATTAAAATTCTCTCTGTATAAGCGAAATGCCGGACAGGTAATCCAATTTAAACATTTTCTTCGACAGAGCGATTACCACATCGACCGCAACAATTCACCTATTGATAGAATTATTAGAACACCACAAAGAGTTTCCTCCTGAAAACCACAAGGAGGTCATTTTGACGTTACCTACTATACATTCTTGTTGCGCAGTTATGGAGTTATTAGTGCTAATGACAAACGGACAGACAAGCCGCCTTTTGTACCGCCCAGACCGCATCCTTTATTTACGCTTACAGTGTGTGGATCAAGTTATAAGTAAGAGCTCTTAATTTGATCCAAGTTAACTAGACACTGTGCTGTGTGGTGTCGGTTTTTACATGCGTAATAGCAACACTGCCACCTTTTCGTGGATTCGTGGCGGTGACAAAGGGAGAAAATCCAAATGGGTAACAGCGTCTTCTTGTATAGTATTAACATCCACTGCCGTCACCAAGATTCTGGTAGAAGCTCCCATTAGAGGAGGCCGATATAATTATAGCAGTGAACCTCGAAGGGCTCCGTGTGAATAAGTATACCTACGTGCGAATGATTACTACTGAAAGTGATAAGTTTACTTAAGTACCTACTTCCATTAATTTGTATTATTCGCTATTTCTTTTTACTTGGACCTACTTATTCTGGCGTTGACCACAACATTTGTGCTATTTTACTTTCTATGCACAATAATTTTCGCAGATATTTTATAAATAGCTTGACATGGCATAAAACATTGGAGTACGAAAAAAGCCTTTAGACCGGAAGTTATCACTATCACTAGCTATTACCTACATAGTTTAAAATAAAGTCGCTTTTCGCCATCTGTTCCTATGTATGCTTAGATCTTAAAAAGTGCGCAACGGATTTTTATGTGTTTTTTTTTAAATAGATAGAGTGAGATAAATACGAGAGGCAGGTTTATATGTAATTTAATGCGTGTGAAGCCGCGGGTAAAAGCTAGTTTATAGATAAGATAAGATTAGACATTGTCTATAGGCGCTATAGCTTCCAATGGCGTAATAAAATGTTTCTACCTAAGACTTACCTACACTTAGTTTGTCGGCAACAAATCAAAAACGCCCTTCTGTTAGAAAAATCTTTCCCTTTATGAGTATGGTAAGTGGAGGGCACGGACGTCTTAAACCGTAGGTACTGGTATGTCTGTGGTATTAAATACTAACATACTTACTGCAAGAAAGCTGATGAACCTACCTTATTACGTGCCATAATGTGTAGTTCAAGTAGCGTTGACGTGAGTACGTCAAAGTTTGTAACTATTTAAAGAGCATAACGAAATCGATCGGCAACGGACAATTAGCTACATAATATAAGTTGCAAATGACACGGTAGTTCATTGTCTACTCACTTTGCTCAAACGGCATTGAATTAAATTGATAGCGGGCGCTATGCGATAATGGCGGCTAATACAACATAATTACAGGCGAGCTTCCTCCCAGTATATACCTTAACAGTCATTCATTATTTTAATGAATAAATTTGTCTTGTCAGACGTAAAGAGCATACATTGTAGGTACATAACGGTCAATTAATACGTCGTCTTCATACTTGCGGGTAACCAGGTAGCCGAGTATTATCACATTATATAGATACGTCGATGTTCACTGTAGTTTGTCCAAATGACAGTATTTAAAGTAATAATAGGTGTAATAAACTATTTGCTATATAATATCCTTTTTAGTACCGAATAGAAGCTTCGCATATGCCTGATGATAGTAATTGGTGAACCTGTGGACATTTGTAATCAAATTCGAATAGGATGGGAATCCTACTTGTAGGATCACAAGAAGAATCCTTGTGTGATAAGACACTCTGTGGATATCTATTATCTTAGAAGGAACTATTATGATCTGGGGCCCTGCTGTACTCTTTATCACTAGTTGCGGCGACAAGCTGTCATGTCTATTAAACTGAGGTAGACTACCTGTAGGACTTATTATCCTGGGAAGAGCCTAAAATGCATAATTTAATTAAAACAATAGTGTGTTCTAGTGAAGATCCCGGATTCGAAGTTCTTCTGTATTTATGCGCAATGTATCCATGGAGGGCTTTTAGTAAGATCCTATATAAATCAACATTTTCTTAAATAAAACGATTTAAAGGATTTCTCCCAAAAGCCAAATAAAAAAGGTATCACAATCCTAAAACCAAAAAAAATATGCAAACCTTATTGTTATAA
Organism: Urbanus proteus proteus; assembly: GCA_018251915.1. Classification (NCBI taxonomy): domain Eukaryota; kingdom Metazoa; phylum Arthropoda; class Insecta; order Lepidoptera; family Hesperiidae; genus Urbanus; species Urbanus proteus. The sequence continues at coordinate 9,617 of DWPV01000763.1, read as the reverse complement.
GGCAGAAAATGGTACCTCCATGAAAAAACTATACAAGCTACAAAGAGTTCTATCACGTTCAAAGGAATATATCTAATACCCACCTGTCTTTCCACACTCTAAACTAAAGCTCAAGCGAGTAGCGCAAATAAATTACGTAATATTTCACTTGTGTGGGGTGTCCATTATTTTTACGCGAAGGGTTCCGGCTCATTTCTCCAACGGGTGTAGAAGCTCTACAGCCGACAAATATTGGTTCACTGGGAACTGGGATATATTGAGCCAAGTTAATAAAAGTGGTTCATACTTATTAGTTTTTTTTTATTCATATATCAATAGCGGTAATTTCATATAATATTTTCAAGTTCAAGGCTTACTTTCAAAGGTTTTGAGTTTTTGTTAAATTGGATCGGCGGTGCGTTGTTGATGATAATGTTAATTTAAAGTTGCAAGAATTCCTTGTAGGGAAACAATGGTGATGTCTCGTACGATAGGTAGGTATGTATTAGAATGAATTAATGAATTCGTGTAACGGGAGTATACTACAGAGCATACCCCCATAGAGCCCCATAGAGCATAGACCCCAAGGTCTAGAGAATAGTCTGTTGGTCCGTTGACATCCGTCAACGGAGCTTCCGATCCGTGCGAATGTTTTCGGAGACTAATTTGTAATCTAACATATTTTCAAAAGACTCAAAGGTCTTCATAAAATGAAGTTAGTTAATAGTACTAGTAACATATTTGTTATGTATAGAGATATTATTTGGAATTAATTAAATGTAATATAGCTACGGATTAAAATAATTGGAATATCGGGTCCTTAAAATAACATACTTAATATGATAATGATAAGATTTCTTGAATTTAACTTTTGTAACATCCGAAATTAAATCTATTTGGTTAAAGTAATCCCTATAATGGCAAAAAAGAAATAGTTTTTATGACAAAATGTTGTCAAAAGTACAAAGCCAGTTTTGTGGCGGTGGGTGGATTAATGGGGGTTGGGGCCACTTGGGGCCGGAGTAATCTGCGCACATTCTGCTTCGCATTCGTTTTGGGCCATTGCGGCCAAGAGTGCTCAGTTTGCCTTGCCTCTTAAATAAATACCGCACGTTTGCAATATAACCGCTAACAACAGTTCACACTTTACTCTGAGCTGAAGAAATTTATGGCCCTCGCACATAAATCTAGCAGATTTATGTATGTACTTACGCGTAACCCGGCGCGTGGCCTAAGTAATTCTTAATCAAATAGGTTTGTTAATCTACGAGTAAAACAATGATTGCTTAGTGATTGAAATAGTCACTTTATAGAGGGCTCGAGTTTCGAATCCCAAACAAGCGCCTGGGATTTGCGAATTATGAGTTTTCAAAGTTATTAAGATAACGCTGGTTTTTACCCTAACGGAAAATATCATAAATGAGGTAAAGGAAGAAAGTAAAAAGGAAGAAAGAAAAGTTAAGAAATAATGAAAACATTATATTATTGTTATTAGGTTAATACATTAACACCACATAATAATTAATGTTAATTGACTTATGTAATTAAAAATGCTATTAGGGGTTCTTGATTTTTTTAGCATAAAAATAACCAACGAACGTAACTAGACTTTCATGGGGGTTTCTAGAAGCAATCATTGATCAGCATTCGTTTACAAACGCTCGCGTGTCACGCGGGCGATAGAACGACGGCTAATGGCCCATTAGCTGGTGCGAACAAACAGGAAGATTGTTTTCTGTCCTGTCAAGTCAACTCGCACACGCTGGCACACACCAAGCAGTTAACACGCAGTCTGACGCAGAATTATGAACGTTTGCCGGAACATAATTGTATCTGTCACACTGACTTGTACTTGGTCACTCTAATGATCCTAGTCTGAGAACACGTCTCCACTCAGAGTAAGTGAACTTGAAGATGGGTATAGTACACCGCGCTGGTGCGAATCGGTAGAACACATCTTTGGGAACTTTTATAAAGAACTCTCAGGCGTGTGTTTTCTCACTTTGTTCCACTTTACCGTTATAGCCAGTTTTAATTAATTTGTTTTAGAATTAATAAGTATATTTAAACCCATCATAAAACAAAGTCCTGAAAAGTTGTTTGTTTGTGATCAATTTTCTCAAAATCGACTGAACGGTTTTTTATATGGTTTTACTAGCTGATAGTGCAATTCTTGAGGAAGGTTTACACATACATATTTCCACGCGAGCGAAGCTGCAATCACAGCTAATCTATAAGATAAACTGCCGAGTGCGTCGTCCTCGTAGTCCCTGCCACCGCGCAAATCATGGCGCTTAGCAATATGTCAAATATGGCGCGGAACTGATTGCGTGCCAGCGATATACTGCACTGAAGAGTGTAGATACCTCACTATAGGTACCTGGCATAGTTGATAGATATTACACACGAATGAATGCATGAATTTCTCTTATTAGCAATAACTACTATATTGGCATCGATTTTCCTTGTCTGTCAGTAGTTCACCGCTACAACTAAAAATAGAGATACCTACTAAAAAGAGAATAGCTAATGTTCTTCCTTTACGTGTATTTATGTTTCTTTTTGATTCTATAAGAGGCAGTATGTAGGTACTAAGTATTAGGTACTACCATTATTATCAATCCAGACAATTGTTTATCCATGTGTACCTAATTTGTTTATAATAAATCTAAAAACATTGTCATCGTATTAGTCTCTTCGCTGCGGGACATAATTCCTTTTATTTATGGCTTACCAAAACATTTTCCCTATTATTATTATGTTGTTACGGCTGTATTAAAATACCATAAAATTTATGATGCTTGCGAATTTTGTACCGTTGGTTTCTAAGCTCTGTTAAAATCGGCTGAAGGTTGGTTATCGTTGGGTTGGTAAGTGGGTAGGGTGAGATGACAAACGAGTCAGACCGTCCCCTTCGATTACGATGTCGCGAAAAGCCGCGAAGTCGTGTTACAGTTGAGGTTCTCAAAGTTACTTAGTCTATTGTCAATTTTTTAATCATTTATTTCATTAGCATTCCTGAAAATAAGAAATATCTGCTCTTTGGAAATACGTTGGCGAAAAAATCTGTTAATCTATAAAAAGATAGAAGATCTTCGAATAAGTCATTCAGAATTTCAGATTTTTCTCACCCCCTGTCACCTACCACCTACAGGGCGCTGGAGGCCTCTTCAGAAAGAAAGTGTTAAACAGACTTTGAGAACCATTGTGTCACAGGTTCAGCATATTGTGCTAGCAAGGGATCCACGAGGGACTCTAAAAGGGCCCACAACTTAAAGGGGTGCCATTCGAAACGCATTACGTAGCAAATTGATTGTGATTAACATTTTGTGTTCCGCACAATGACTGAGAAAGCTTTAATTGTACATTGCCTTAACCCCAGCACTTATTATTTCAATTGAATTTTAAGTAGATCCCATGTCTCACCTAAACCTTCATGCTTAAATAGTATAAATTATTTTAAAATTAGCCGACGTATTTTAGTAGTTTTTAGCGTCAGTATTATTTTTTTAATACCTGCATATAGCTCATACACCTATGTATTTTACTTTAAAATTAAAAATATAAATATTATGCACTATGTTTAAATACGGCTATCTTTGAATAACTCGGTCACCACAGAGTACATTTTTGTGTATAGTAGAAAGTATAATTTTCTACTCTCCGCTAGATGGCGTTAAGTATACTACTTATTTTGTTACTTTGATTTTATAGATTGTGTTCAATACGAACATTAAAATTTTATTAAACTATGAGTTTGGTATAAACAAGATAGACATTTCCTATGTATATATTCATTGGTTGGTACGTAATTATTAGGTAAGTAACTATATCTTATTGAAACACATTTTCTTATAAGGTATTATTAAAGTTAGCCTAATTGATTAATTATTCAATTAACCAGTATATTTTACAAAATGTAATTTATTGAAGTAATATTATGTTTGCACCTTTTCAACACATTCGATACTTAATGATTAATCGAGTCGACACTTGACACGTATAAATAATTATGTAGAGTTCGTTTAAGCATGCCTAATTTTATTTCTTTTTAAATTAATCATTTTGATTGGTAAGGAAGAATATTTTAAAATTAGAAAACTGTAGGTATTTAAGGCGGTATAGGAGTTTGTGTCCTTAATCCAAATGAATCTATAAGATGCGTGTACCTAGATACGTGCATGCTAGAAATCATGCATCTGATTAACGCATTACATTGCAAATATATGCAATATAGATAGATAGGTACCTATCAGCTACTCACCGTGCATGCATGCCTTATAGCAGCATTGTGAAGCATTACGGCATTCTGCTTTGAAGTGTATGGATCACCTTGGATTTGTATGTCTAGCTTACTAACTAGACATAAAAATCCGAGACGTTTCAATTTAGTCCGCACGGGTAGCAACGCATCTTTGGTCGACCTCATGTAAGATCTGGGCTTGGTTACAAGTGTCCATGGGCGGCAGTGGCCACTTACCAAGTTTTGCATTATCGTTTGCTATTTGCATTATAAAAACCACAGCTAACATTAACAAGCAAAGTTTATCAAAAAGCCCGTAAAAAGGGTATTGGGTCCAAAAACCGAGAACTAATGAGTATCCTCCCGGCGCAACTAATCAAACATATTTTTCGAAGCCATCCATCATGTCAGGAAAGCGTTAATTTCACAAGAAGCTCATTTAGAGGACGAGGGAAGCGGATCAACGGTGTAAAGCTTCGTTTAGAACACCGATGTGCGCCTGCCTCGTTAGGGATGAAACTTACCACCAGCGAGTAACTGAACAGATAGACTGGTAGTAAATAAATAAACAAATAAATAAATAAATAAAAAATAAGCGTTCTCTTTAACTTTCTTTTTTCGTATTCTAAATGAACTTAATACGTTAGAATGCGAAAGATGAGAATGAAAGAAGAATTAACGTTATAGGTAAAATAAAAAAAAAAATACAGCTTTTAAGCTAAGGATAATTTGTAAACCTGAGTGAGGATCTTCCTATAGGAAAATCGTGCCTAATCTATACTTATAAACTATCTTTATGTTATTGATTTTTGGTATTATCTAGATAGGTACTACAACCTACTATAAAATGGAACAAATTGTCACAAATCAATTATAATTCAAGTGACAATGTCAATTATAATAGTTCAACGATTCTCACCTAATCTAAGAAATCAATCATCAAATCTTCTTTATCGACCATATAGGTACATAGTTTGTTGAAAGACAAGATTGCAAAACATTGCTTGTGGTAAGACTAGTGACTTAATCCGTTTTTCCTAATGCGTTGATGCCGACGATAGCAAATAGGGTATTAAAACAATATTCAATATTATAGAGGATGGCTACTTTTAGAGTCATCACCTCGTCTTATTATTTAGGTATACCTACCTATATTGTGTCTGTGCTGTTTGTACCTGGTACGATATAGGTAGGTACTGAGTCCGTGGTTTCGCCCGTGTTCATATAACTATTAGATTTTTTACTCTTATTAAAAGGGGTCATTTTAATTAAGGTACCTACTGTTTACTTTATTTTAAATGACTTCTTTACCGATTTAGGTATGATGTAATTAACTTTCCTCAAATAGTAAGTTTGCTTTTCTTATCACAGCTAACCATTAAAAATCAATTAACCTTTTTTTTAATATTTATTGAAATAAATAAATCATTTACAAGTTCCTTATATCAGAATTATCTTACAAACTGCAGTAAAATGGGCATGCCATCTTTGGAAAATAACCAAAAAAGCGGTACAAAAATCCCGACATTCTCGCGTTATAATTTCGACCTTGGTTCGTGAGATATCTTGCTATCCCGTTCTGGTGTATAGCCCCATCCTCTTTTGGCTGCGCCGGCGCGTCTGCGGAGTGCAACGCGAACAGCGAACTAATTATCACAGAAATAATGTTCAGGAATATGTAATTTTCGGCACTATTTTTTACATGCTACTGTTAATTTAAATTAACTCTTATAAACACGGTATTAATAAGTTACAGCCTGTATGTATGCAAATCAAATGGATAGTTAAGCTAATTAATTGCTTAATACAATACAAAAATTGGGACGGTAGTGAGATGGTAGGTACGCATATTGCTATCTTAACGGACTAATATATCGTGCATATTCGAATTATTTGGCCGATTAAAATAATAAAGTATATTCAGAATTTGAATATGATTTTTATACAAAATTGTAACGAAACTTAAATTAAAAAAAAAAAAAGAAATCCGGAGGAGTGCTCTCCTCCTCAAAAAGTCTTTTTTTTTATTTAAGTTGCTACATATCCTATGTTATCTGTGTCTCTAGGATACATTAGGCAAGTCCCTAGTCTACATATTTTAAGTATATTGAGTATGGATTCATTTGATTTGATTTGAAGATCTTTAAGGTAGGTACGTATAAAATAATTCATGACACATTGCACTGTCATCGAGAACGGTAGACATCCATTTAAAATAAATCTCTTGTAGCGCTAAGGTAGAAAGCATATCACTTTATAAATGATAAAAAAACAATTATCTATGTATCTAGATATTTGGTACACCGTTACAAGGATACACAATAAATTGAATATTGAATCGAGCGAGTTATACGTGTACGTCACAGCTTCAGCAATTGCAACCGATGTTTATGGTGCCCTTAAAGTGAAATAAATAAATCAGAGGCTCACTAGCGCGGCACTTGCGGTGTCCGTGCGCTGTGTAATTTTTGAAAGATCCCCCTTCAGAACAATTGATATATAGCGAGCCTAAGGCGGCGTTTGCGCAGGCTTCACGCCGCATTGTCGACGAATGACGATGATCAAGCGCTAGCGAGGGGATAATTGTCGGGTACTCGCACTTAGTAACGCTAAACGGATGCGGAGTTAAGAGATAGGCGTGTAATTGTCTGGCTGGGACCCTGATCAATCTAGTTTGCGAAGAAAATAAGTTAAGATCTAAAAATGAATAGCGTTGTTGGTTTTAGATATAATATATTATGTTTATTTATATTTGTGCTTTGTTTATGGTGCCTGTTAAAAACATTAGGCAGGGTACAATATGCATTGTCGACGAATGACGATGACCAAGCGCTAGCACTACTTGTCGGGTACTCGCACTTAGTAACACTAAACGGAGGCCGATTGTGATGAATTTCTTTCACGATATCTTGGCACCACCTTTGACAGTGGCTGATAACCGATAATTAACCATTAAAGTAAACAGAACCTTCGACATCCAAATGATATACGGATGCGATTGACGACAAATGGGAACGAGCTCTTACTCCTTTATCTATCTGTAGGAATACCTTTATATATTTTACAAAATTGTAAATATTAACTTTTCATCATAATGAAGTGATGATAATTAACCCTATAAATAATATAAACATATCAATGTTTAATCCAGGAGATCATGGTCTTTCATGCTCTATGTTTTATTAAACAGAAATAGACCTGCTTTTATGAAGTAAACGTGTAATTGTGGTGAACAGAGTAAATAACTCGTTTGCGCTTAATGCAAATATAAACGTTTGGTTGTTCTACTTAATAAAAGATAAACATGGTCTAACGTTTATTATGATTAAAGTTAAGAAATCTATAATTATTTTGAAAGGGCAGGAGTTGATATTCAGAACGATTTTGAGAGGATTTTTACAGAAATGTTATAACAAATCGAAAATATTCGTTGGTAATATCTACTTGTATGTATTTATACACACACTAATGTAGAGACTATCTATTACGTAGTTACTAGTAATGTTGATATGCAAACAAACCCATCTTAAAACTCTGCCTTCAATTGTATAATGTGGGTTGTGGAATAAAAAGAAACGGCTCTTTCAAATACCTAAATATATATCTGTAAAATTAACTAAATGAAGTTAGGTCATGAAAATAATTATTTCCTCTTAACAATGCTTAGTTTAAGAAAAAAATAATCCTACAATTATCGAGAACAGTAGAATTTAACGAATCAGCGATATCATTGTAGGTACGTAAAACATATACCTAATTTAGAGTTGAAAACATTTTAAGATTACAATTGTAAGGTTTTACATATCGTATTGCAAATGTGATCCATCACAAGTCATCAACAAAGGTTTAAAACGAACTCAAAGCAATCTAAAGACGCAAAGCCTTATTAAATCAACGTTGCAGTACGGAATAGCGACGTGCATTTATAATTTCACGCGTCGAAGTGTGATTTTTCATGTTTTCTCCTGAGATGCTAACGTGACCCGGAGCTGGATCCATTTATGATCGGTGCACCGAAATGGCCGACAAATGGCGGCCAAATGAGAGGCTTCGTCAGCCTGTGCTGGCCGCCGCTACACTCAATAATCCATATAACGTAACGACGATACGCATTTCTAAAATATAACAACATACATTGCTGGTTTTGTAAACCGTTTTATAGTAGACCGTGAGTAATCGATGTAGTGTACGCAATATAAGTTTGTCGAAGGTGCGCGTAGTGAAGGGGGCCCGAGGCACATTTGATTATACGTTGAGAGAAGGCTAATCGCGCTCGACGGACGAACACCTCGAGATCAAACACGCGGCGCGCCGCCAGATATTTTTGTTTCTATTAAACAACACCCAACGTAATAATGTTTAACAATCGTGCAGCGATAATTCGAACATAGCCATCCGTGGAGACGCTGTTATATGTAACTTATTCACACTTAAACTTTTAATTCAAAGGATGAACCAATTTATTGATTGCTATTTATTACAAGAGGTATCTACAAGCCAAAAATAACTTAAAGTGAAAAAAAATGTAAAAAGATAAAATAATGGAAGTTTACATCGTATTGTAAGTAGGTACAAATTATTGTACTCGTATTTCATAGGTATGTATCGATATTTTACACAGTTTTATAAGATGTAAAACTGTGTAAAACATCGATTGATCCTAATCACAAAATTATTGATACATATAACGATTTTTGTCATTAAAATAACTCAAGTACAATAACGGAGTACCTATAATATATACCTACGTATGTATAATGAAGATAAAAACTTCTAATCTTATTAAATCACAACCTTTAATGGCTCTATGCCTTCCTCTGTTCGTGGTTTCAGATAAGTGGTCGTCAGAGGAGTGGATTGTTATTAAATATTTGTGTTGTATGCGATTAGCGCAGCTCACCGGCTAATTTATCGGCCCAGTTACACCCGTAGATAGATCTAACGAAATATGACCGCGAATCGAATTGATACTGTAATCGCAACTAGTAAACAATAATGTAAATGTGGAATACTAGCTGTTACCCGCGACTTCGTATACGCAAAGTATTACCTATGTATTATGATACAAAATAGTACAGTATAGTAGGTACCAACCTTTTTAATCCCCCTTAAGGGTAGAATATCAAAATATACTTTTATAGTGAGGTCTCTTCTGCATCAAAAAAGAGACTGCTTTTGTCCAAATCCCTTAGCTTTATTTAATTTTAGGCTCTAATGATTAGGCAAAAGTCAGTGTCCTTTCCTTTTATATATATACTAGCTTTTGCCCGCGGTTCCGCACACGTTAAATTACATACAAACCTTCCACTATCACTCTATCTATTAAAAAAACACATCAAAATCCGTTGCGTAGTTTTAAAGATCTAAGCATACATAGGGACAGACAGCGGAAAGC
>DWPV01000762.1:0-25110 GCA_018251915.1 Urbanus proteus proteus | reverse complement strand
AAATTGCATCTTATAATTATTGTTGAAGTGGAAATTAGTGAGATCAATTTATATGAAGTTTTTATACATGAATATAAAAAAAAACAGTTGGTGCATCCTTGCCTTGCTCAACTTACTTTACATCTATTGCATTCACTCGTGCGCTAATAGTTCAATAGAGTAGCTATACCTATAAATAAATTAAATAAATGTAACCTAAACTAAATTAATCTTAATTAAATAAACACTACGTAATAAGGAAAGTTCAAACTAAGGTTTTGTATAACGTTAGCCAATAAATAGTTACACTCATAGATCCTAGCAGTGTATCTCCGTGGCCAGCGCGCGGCCCCGCGCCGCGGTCGCCGCGGCTAATAAATTCGATTACACGCCGCGCGAGGTGTTCCCGCGCCACAAAGACGAACAAATTAAATTTCAGCGATGTGCCGCGTCACGCCGCCATCCAAACTTAATTTATTAAATTATTACACAAAAAATCTATTTAATTATACTCTATTTGGGGCACGAATTACAATTTAGGACGTGCAGCGTCACAAGACATGGTATGCATTTAGATTTTTTACACGTAAAAGGGTTAAGATTCCCGGCTATTCTCATCTTCTAAGTTATTATAGACATTATTGTGTTATAATTAACTTAATATAATACTCATTATAGTCTAAGATTACATAAGTAACAATGTTTTAATAACTTAATTTCTGTGGTAATTAGTTTATTATGTTAGTCATTAAGCCACAAAACGGAAATACGGTGAATATTTTTTTAGTTCTCATATCAGCACGTAGTTAATAAACGGGTCTCATAATTCCATAATACATTTTAAGGAGGTAGGCCACATTACGTTAAAGAGTAACATGAATGAATCGACAGTGATTTTAATTAATTAAAGGAGTACTGTAACTCTAAACCTCCCAAAACAATCATTGTTTGCGAACTGATCGCTGATACAAAGATCCCAGCTGCGTCCCTCACTTGTCCCGAAACGCTCGCGTGTCGGGCGTCGGGTATCGGGCCGTCGGGCGTCGGGCCGCCAGGTCGGTGGGCATCGGGCCGCCAGGTCTGTGGGCAGACGCACGGCGGTCGCGCGCCGCCTGCGGGTCGACGCCCCCGCAGGTGCCGCTCCCAGGCAACGCTCCAATCTGTGAATGTCGAATTTGAAATCGTTTAGAAAAATAAATGCAATTAAGATCGATTGGGTTGCCTTGTTAATAATGTATTTAGGTACGTATAATTTCATGATGTACCTAATCAAGATATACAATATGACATGTCATATTTTTATAAAATTACATATAATTTCCGCTGTTACTTACTTTTCAAAAAATAAGTACATTAATAACTGTTAAAAATTATATTCTTTACTTGTTTATAAAGCCTGACAAAAATGATATATTCGTAAATGGTAAAATATTGAAGTAACATTTCTCAATGCACTATGCTATCCAGATCACTTAATAGATCACTGATTGATAGCTGAAACCAGATATAACATAATGAGTATATTAATTCATATAAAGTTCAAATCATTACGCTAAATTACTGGCAACAATTTCGGTAAGCAATAATGTAGAGCGCAATCACCGAAGAAGCTCGAGAGCCTTAAATCACACACTCAATTTGTGGTTAATTTAGCGGCGTGTGTTCCCGTGTGGTGTGTGTGGTGCTGGTCAGCGATGCAACGATATATCGAAAGTTAGATAGTATCAACTCTAAAATATCGATATTTTTATTGATACTGAACCATTGCTGCTAATATATTTTCGTAAGTTGGTAATTCGGAATATTATTGTATACGATAAACAGATCGTGTATAATAATAGCCTCTGTGAACTTGCGATTATTTTGCTAAATTATTAATTATCGATATATCAGTACCTAACAAAATATCGGTTATCGACATTAACGGCCTTTGTCATAAATAAATAAAATAAAAGAGAATTAACTTGAAGTACATCGGCTCTTCATAAGTATCGATACTTATGTCGATAATTTCCCCAACTACAGCTCTAATGTTATGTTGTTGTGTGTGTGGTGTGGTGGTGTGCGACAGGTTGTGGGGCGGCAGGTTTTTGTGCGCGCAGGATCGAGCGGCCATCGACGGGAGAGCCTCTTTGTCCATTACGTAATGTTATCGTACCGGGAATTAATAAATAATCTATATTGTGTAACTATGTTATACTCGTATCGTTACAAGACAGTTGAATAAACTCAATTAATAAGGCTTAAGTTTATGTAACTACTGCAATTATAATAATCCTTTTGAATGTAGAGCACTCAGCCAATAAATAATAAATACCTACCATCACTTTCCTTCTTATAACTATGTTTATGTTATTTTATTTTTAAAATAAAATTTATTGTATTAAATTTTGGATTTTTTTCTTTAAATATATTTTTTAACATTTACTGCATCGCTTTACATTTTTTGAGGTCGAACTGTGGAATAGCTATAGTAAGACAGATATTACACAGTTCAACACAGTGGAGCAATCGCAATGATTATATCTATTTCAGTTTTTTCTCTTAAAGAGAGTCCTTATGGTTCCAGAGGAGTAGTACTAGAACGCCCTCGCGGCCGCCGACCGCCGACCGCCCGCCGCGAGCCCTCTCTTCGCATTACGATACGCTTAAACAACGCTACGTGTTATTACTTGTGTATTCTGACTATGCATACACATAATTCACATAATTATGTGGATCTTGAAGCACTACACGCGTGTACCTAATTTACGACATAACATTTCTAAGAAATCACTTTTTTCCCTTCAATTTTCAGTAAAAGCATTTCTAATTTATATGTATCGGTTATTTATTTCATTTTGAAATAGGCTGAATTTAGACAGGACATTACAGGAACTTTAGAAAGTTTTAATTTTATAAGCTACTTTGCATTGATTAACATCACCAATGAATTTAATAAGATTCAGAAGACATTTATACATACTTTGTATTAACATAATGTTAGTTTATAACTAGAATTCAAATTAATAAATACCACTTAACACTAACTAGTAACGACTATGGCTAGACTCTATTCTTCTCGCTATGGTAAGGCGTGTATAATTTCTATTTGTGTTTACTAAATAAATGCCTCTAAGGTTTACACGCCCAATTGATTATAAACATTACCGAACACGATCTGTGAGATAGAGCAATTAATGCATAACTGTTTTGTGGATAACCGATACCAATAACCAATAGTAGTAACGGTCGATACACATAAAAGCTGTACGGAGAGCGCTGAACGTTGGTTATTGCGTTTCTGGCCATTTTCCATGACAGCGTCGCAATACGGACCGTGTTTTACGATAATAAAAAAAATTGCGACGGGCGATTGAAAATTCCGATTTTGGCAGTACACGGCAAAACTTTTATGTGTGTCGGTCATAGTAATAGCTTCGATAAACTACGAGGAAATAACAGTGCAAACGTTTACGATTTACGCTCAGTTTTACGATGATTAGCTATCGACCAAGAAAAACATATTATCCTTGACTGCAAACGGGTAAATTGTACATTTCTCAAACAAGGTATTAACTTTAATATTTCTATAACTATTCAGAAAATTCTTTGAAGTAAGAAAGTATACCTACATTTGAGTTGAAAATAATTGAAATGGTTTGGAATTACCTGTATGCGAGGCATTTGCTTACAAGTTCTTAGGATGACGGAATAAAATGTTCCAGTAGTGTGCAGACATATTATTGATATTTCCTTGAATTGAGGATTGTAATCAATCAATCATTTATGCACATAAATCCATCACTTTAGAATTTAATTTAATGTAGATAACATACTGAATAATTATCTTTTGATGTTGACTTTTTATGGAACATGAGAAGAATGCAGTCAATTGTGTTAATTGTTATAAGTGCGTCGTTAGTCGGTATTGATCACAAATCAGAAATACCTGCGGACGGTCGCCTTCCGCGTCGGCCGTTCCGCATTCACTATTAGGTTTATGTAGTTCACATGTCACTGTGTTTACACTTATTAGAAACTTAGTTTTGCCTGCGGCTTCGCATGTGTTATAATACATATAAACCTTTCTCTTGAACTCACTCTATGTATTAAAAAACTAATCTTCTAAACGACTGGACCGATTTTGACCGGACTTTCACTGGAATATAGCTGAGGGTCTAAGGCGTAATATAGGTTACTTTAATTTTTGAAAAAGCATTAGTCGCGAGAGATTGGGATTTCAGTTATATTCAAATATGTATTCCTTTTTACTTTTTAAATGCAGGTTAAACCACGGCTATCAACTAGTAATGAAAAATTTAAAAAATAAAACATTTAATAAGAATCTAAATTTCTAATATAATCTGATTCTATACAAATTTTCTCCTATAATTTGAAGCTCTTACGTAGTATTCGTAAGAGCTTTAAGAAAGCAAGATTAAAGAAAGTTAACGATTAGAATTGGTAACCGACGTTCCTTTGAGAGATATAAAATCATATGTTACGTCAAGTAGTTATTGCATGTAAACAGCAATATTGTTGGTACGAAGGAGATGCGGAGATACGCAGATTGCTCCCACACGTGTGTATATGTGGAGGGTCACCAACTGTCGGAATAAAATATTGGGATATTTACAAAAAAATATTTTTAACCCTCTGTATCATAATAAAAATATTTTAATTTTGATTAAACAAAATTTATTTTCGGGTGTTTATAATTTTATTATCAGGTTTAACATAATAAATCTTACGTTAATTACGATTATTTTAGGAGATGAAAGTTAAAATAATGCATGTAGTTTACCTGTTGGTAAGTGACCATTGTTACCTTTGGTGCGTGCCGCCTATATATGATGCCATTGCTACCCTTGTACACTTAGGTGGACTGCTTGTGTCTCGCTTACGGTACCTAGTCATAAAATCAGAACACTGCTTAACACTGTTGTTATTAGTCAGAATGAGGTTAACTTCATGTTAGATATGTTATAAAGTTTGTCCCATATTTTGCCAGCACCTGGTCGCCCTCATGTCGATGGTATCGCACACATTAGGCCAAATGCGTGTCTGTCGGGCGATAAGCGGCGTTCGTCCGTGACAGCTGAATGTGATCGTCTGCGGGCGCTATTAGGAAAACAATAGACGATCCACCACGCCGACTGATCCGACGCCCGCCGGTACCAGCGCTTCATGACTAGAAAGTTGTGATAGAACCTTACATTTACTCATTTGCTAATGGGAAATATTGTGATGTGATCCAAGCGGTATATTAATGCTCAATGGGGCGACATCTCCCGAAAGAATTTTAAATTTATTTCTGTCTAAAAGGACAGCGTTAAGCGCTGTTGTGTTTTAATTTGGGTGGTATTAGGAATACGTTCACCTCGGCCTCTAATCTTATTTGGGGTTGATTGTCCATGGGCAGTAATGGTCTCTTACTATTACAGTTACTGTATAAAATAAAGACATCTATTATGCCTAGCCCTTAAAGTAGTCTCTTTCATTACCAATTTGCAGTAACCGCACTCATAATCTCATATGTTGTGGTAGGCACTGCGGAATGTACGGCAGAGCTCGGTCGCGGTCGTACAGGTAATTGTGCGCTATTGCTGGCATGTGGCGGTGTGGCGTGGCGGAAATGTGGTGAGGTTATGGTAGTGGCGGTGGTGATTGGATGGTCTAAATTGTCTCAAAGTTACTCTAGTCTTAGTACTTACTCTAGTGGCAGCACCGCCTCATCAAACGTTAGTGTGTCTACTGTGTGTAACGCAGAAAAAGTTCTAGGATGAGATTGAGTATAGAAAGCATCATGATTATTTCCCATGCTTCAAACTTTCAATTCTTCAAACTAGACTTCATCGATGTCACTTCCACATTACTTTCCAACTTAAACTTCATGGTTAGCATGTCGTCTATGGTCGACGTCAGGTGACATTCTTATCCTATTTGGGGTTGACTACACCGGCACAGGCACCAACGGATCATGGTAATTATTCATTGTCAGGTATTGTAGGAAACATACCTTGCGATATTCAGGTATTCAATTAAAAAGTGTGTAGGGACGGTTGGTGGGTTAAGACCCACGGCGTGGTATGTGATGTAATATAGAAGGTTGTGTTGCGGGACGCGGGTAAGCTCATTGGCCGTAGTCGAGAGGAACTCGTAAACTGCCATTGTTTACCGCCGCCCGAGCACGGGAATTCTTAACTCTAACTAAACTATGGGCAATAATCGTGAAGCATAACCGGCCAACTTATTTTTATATTTCATATTAATCGCTATACAATAGGAAACTGTTGTGCTCACGAATCTAGAACTAAAATGTAAAATAATATATCATATGACTGCCGGAGTTATTTGTAAGAAATGGGTTAATCTCAGAATAAATATTTCAATAAAAAAATATCGTGGCTACAACCGTCCATGGGCATCTATAACCCCAGATAAGAGCACAGTCCCACCTGAGGTTACCACACCCTTCAAACCAGAACACAGCAGCACCGAACACTGCTGTTATAAGGCAGAAATAAGTGTGGCGGTGGTGCAGCCGGAGTCGAACCATAAAGAGCTCTACCACCTTTAAAAGTAATATAATTTGTTTTTTTTTTCATAGATGTGTTCGAAGAATCTAATATGTGCATTTGAGTATGTAAAACTCGTTCGGCGGGGTCTGTTGTGGTTATAAAATCATCAATGGTTGATACACCGGCGGGCTGCGGCGGCAGCTTATTGGTTGCGGTGGGCGCTCGGCCAGGTATTGTGTGCCACCGCTCCTACGAGCACGCATTGCCAATTTTAATCTTAAAGCAAAGCAATGTTGACAGAAATATGCCTAACTATTTATAATCTAGGTATGAATATTTTTATCGCCAGGTGATCTGGCATTATCGCCTTTTAACATACGAAAAGTACGTTCTTTTTATTACATTTCTATTTATCTGTAAGAATGTGAAATAAACTCATGAAATAATAATATTCTCTTTGACGAGGGTATGACGAGATGTGTGTGTGTGTTTTGTTGACATTCATTAGATTGTTGAATTTATATACCTACTCTTTATTAGTAGAAACGTACCTATGTAAATATTGTTATCTAAAACTACGACTTTGTAAATTAGAAAAATACAGTCGAATTGAGAACTATTTTCTTGACGTCAGTTAAAAATTATAGGATTAATTTAACTCTCACAAAACAATTTACCACTCAACGATGTTTTGCTACCTTTAACAACTAAATAAAGACTCAGTTTTTGCGCCAAATAACCACAACATGAAAATGGTAGATTAAAAGCATCTCTTGATGTGGTCAGTTGTGCACGTAGGTACTTCACTTTTTACACCAGCATTTAAAGTCATTAAACTCTCATCGCTTGCCGAATAACTGCGTAACCACGGAACTTTTGATAGGTGTTTTTAACTATGTATAATATTGTTTAGATCATTATGGTTAGATATTGTACATCGCTAAGCGATTTACTTATTTTTTATGATAAGTAGGTATATTTATTTTTAATTTACAAATGGCCTTTATCACGATTGAACAGTAACATATTGGCATCTAACTACAGACATAAGTGGCTATTTCACGTAGTTGTCTTCAGCATCTACAGCGGTGGACAATACGCCATCAGAGCAACCAGAAAAACACGAGGTGATAAAGCCGCTCATTGTGCGCCCACTCGCTCATTGTGCAGTTTTTACCGAGAGGCAGCCATCGCTCGAAGCTGAGCCATTTTTTATAATCATAATATCGCTACCGCCCCGCCCACGCGGTAATAGTTTTTGCGGTAGTAAAATTTTACTCGTTCTCATAGGTTTTTACAAAAGTTGATAGAGAAATTTTCTCGAAGTAGTAAAATTTTGCCCGTTTCCATAGTTCTTCCACTTCTACTGTTTTTAAAGAATTCCCGGGGTATGTAGTAAAACACAAAGTCTCAACTAGATTAATTGAACGTTCTGTTTAATGGAACAGATATGTTCAATGTTCATATCGCAATATTATCAACAATAGGATGATGAATAGAGAATTCAAATAATCATCAATAGTTAATCTTAAGGTTTTTTTTCTCTACGATAGGTATTGACAGACAGCGACGGCTTAGCAATACAATTACGTTTTTGATCTTTGAGTACGGAACTCTAAAAACCATATTCAAGTAAGGAGTACGAATGCTCACGACAGTTCAAACGGGTGATCTGCAAGCGGTAGGTGTTGGCACATTAGTGTGACATGCGATTGTTATCTGCAATATGCTAAAGCTGCATTTACAACGAGCGAAGCTTTTGACTACTTTAAATATACATCGTAAACCGGCTATATGTTGCAATATGTTTATCTACATAAGTACATATGTAGTATATGCAAAATACTACAATAGATTTTTAACGTTATTAGTACAATCTGTAATATTGCCAGCGAATACTATAACTATAATAGGTACTGTAACACACAAAGGCATTTCACAAAGCACTCGATCTGCTGGGCTCATGATATACCTAACATGGAAGAAAACAATCACTTCTTTAATGTTGAAATCTTGTTGAAATTATTATTCTAGTAAAAACGCCGTTTAGTAAGAACCGTCTGTTTAGGCACATAACCTTTGAATGGTGAATGACATTTCACTCATAGGTAGGAAGATAGATATCAACAGTCGCACGGGCAAGCTCATATTGCTCATGGTCTATTATGGTACCTAGAAAATTGATAGGAAATATTTTCGAAATTTATGAATTTCAATTGCAAAACTATAATAAGTCATTTATTATTTTAGCTTAATATGGCTGCATTCTTAATTACCTGAATATGGTTCAAGAAAATATATTATTCATAATTTCAATTTGTAGTTCGTTATAAAAGTGCGAGAAAAAAGGTAAAAATTTGTTAAAAAAACAGTAACAATAAAGACTACAACCTGTTAAGAAAATAAAATTACTTAATGTGATGTTCGTCCACCTCCAGCGCAATAACATTATCAAACGCTCACCCGAGGACATTGTCCCAGGCTCTCACTTTAGTGCCTTTTTATGGCCTTTATGAAATCAATATATTTTGCAATAAAATTTTGGAATACCGATTTTTGTTTTGAGCCTCATCAAAGTTAAGATAAGCAAAAATCTGAAAAGTTTTATAAAAGTTTAAGTAAAGTAAACGAAAAGTTTGATGTAAACTTAATCGCATATCCACTGTTAATTTAAGGACAAAGCTATGAAGCACTCAAGCTAAGTTAGTCTATGAAGACTTCACCAGCTATAATGCATTAGTACTAAAGCCACGATAAGGTTCACCAAGAGTATTCCCTTGAAATGAGACAGTTAAAATATGGAATCATTAAACATAATATAATTAAGCATTGTTATGCATAGATTTAACAAAAAAAACATAATGTTCTATATAGTGCCTCAAATTAGGAATTCTTGTGCGACGTAGAACTGATTTCTAAGCTATGCAATTCATAGAGTATCACAGTAATCCATTTCGAACATATAGATTAGTTTTATGTCATCATTACTTGAGGTGGCAAAAAGCTCTATCTGCACTAGTTGACTTTGACGACACAATCAAATGCAACCTTCAGCCGTCAACCAGTTTCCCGTGTTACTCGCCTCCATATCATTTGGGATCCAATCAATTCCCTTCAGCAGCAAATGACTCGACCTTTGGGAGCAATGATAATTTACGAGGTGATTAATAACTTGGGACATATTAATACCATGGGATTATTGGGTGCAGCGTGTGGTATGTTTGATGAGACGAGGTCTTAATTAAGTGTCAGCTAAGCCAGCGCTGCTCAAACTTTTTGCTTATCTGAATTTGAAACTATAAATCCGTAAATTGTACCGTGTATACGTCCGTACCTACGAACGTAGTTTGTCCAGTGGCAGAAATTCGATTTTTATCGTAATTTTTTTAAATTGGTTATTAATAGCAAAACGTCAATATTTATCTACCACAATACGAAAAGAATCGGTAGAAAAATAAAATAGAAAATAGTATTGAACTATATGTTTTACACTACTTACAGTAAATTACAGTATTATACTGTAATTGTAGTTGCAAGAAGTTGTTATAGCTCTTTATCGATTCAACTATGTAATGTCTAAGAAAATTTATCCGCTATACAGCATTTACTCGTACATATTATGCTGTCGAGCCAGTTTACTGAATTATGGATTTAAGCATAAAATTAGCTGACAGTAAGTTTTTATAGTTACAATCCCGTTACTGAGCAATACTTGTATAATTAACTAAACGCTATTTACGCTAGTACTTCATTAAATCTAACATTTAATTAGTATAGTGTGTTGTTATTATATCAGCCTTTATAATATAGATGCGCCTATTGTACTGAAACTTCAAATTGGTTGTACGGTTTTCATGGGACTATATTTTTATTTTATTTTGACAACCGAAACTTTAAATGTTTTTCTCTAAAAGTTTGAGGACCACTGGCGGTTGGTGACGAGCGCAGTGGGCGGAGGGCGACGGAGCGATTACCGGCGCGGCCACACGGCCCTAGCGGCGCTAATCTATCAGCATATTGGCGGACTGGGAGCACTGGTAGCGCTGCTCATTAGCCCACATACCACCGTGTGATCTAGTCGATACAGTTTTAATGGCTTTTCGATAACTACGATTACTGAGTGTTATAAGTAATTGTATGGTCTCCTTCAAATCACTAGTTAAAGTAGTGATTAACTTTTTGTCTGTCCATTCGTATGCTCTACTTTTAAGTAGCCGTATTTTTTAACTGTATTTGGTAGCCGATCGACATTTTTACATGGTTTATTTTAATGTGACAAAAATATCCCAATACTTATAATAGATCCTTATATTACTTATTAATATTTAATGTTTTACACACTTTACAGAGTAAGCAAAATGTTTAATGCAAAATTCGCATGTGATTGTTATGCTAGTCGCATTTTCTCCTTACGTTTTTGTCTCAAAAGTAACTTTTAACTATGAATTACAGACCATAATGGAATAGTTTATAATGTACAAAACTGTATCTATTAAATAATCATTACAATATCACAAAGCCATATTATAATATTACTTGACACACAAACAACTAAAATGTTTGTATCTTCTCAATTTGGATGTTAGTGTTGAAGGTCAGAGCGGCGTAGGATCGCCGGGGGCCGCCGCGCCGTGGGGCCCCGCGCGCTGGGCCGCGGCAGGAAGACGCTATCGCAAGGAAGTGGCGCCTGATACCCGCTCAACTCAACTCGTGTTGTTCCACATTATGATAAGCTGCTCATTTTTATGCACACGTAGCAAATGGATTCGTTAACCACCTTCACTTTAAGTCATTCGCAAAAAGGAAAGGAGTCTCATCAGAAACATTCATAAAACCAATGTTATTTTTGAGAAATACACTTCAAGGTATATTAAAATTGTCTATATCACAGTAACAATAGGATCAGAACGCAGTAGTAACCACTGCCTTCAGATAAATCTGCATGCTTGTGTATTACTTTTATTAAGAATAAGATAGAAATAAGTCTAGGAAACTTACTACAACACACAAAAACATACAGATTAAACAAACGATTAATAATTACTTAATAACTCCTAAGTAAGTAATGATTGTTTGTTTAATCTTCCATCTCTTCTACTACCTATAGTTAAGATTATTAGTACACATAACTAAAGATAATTGTGTTTTGGTCAGGAAGCGCGAATGAGGGCGACTAAGTAATCTTGATATAACATCCGCGCATACGTGTGTGCCAGAAACTCGGAGCTGTGTATGCAAATGGTATGGGCATCAATTTGCAGTAATTTCCTGCGCTGCGTCCGCTGCGGAGCACGAGCGGGCCGCGGCGGGCCGCAATCATGTGTACCTATAGCAGAACTACTAGACCATCATATCTAGTCAGTTTCATTTTACTTAATTCTAATGCACCGCACATGCAATTTATACATGTGTGCTATGTTAACTAGATATGTTTATAAAACTGTATGATCATTCAAAGAAAACATTTTAAAGCAAGGATGTTTTTTAAATACTCTGCACACCACAAAAGTTTTCATTTCAGTACCTAATCAGTTATTAGTTATTGAGAATTCATTTGCAAATTATTTACATTATGTAATTAATCTATAGGATTCAACACCATGATATTATTTTAAGACACAAAATAAAAAAGTGTTAAGTCCTGGTCCATGAGAGCAGTAAAAAAGGGGAAAATTGTGTCATTGTTATATATCTTCGCGAGAACACCAGTAATATGATAGGTATAGGGAATTCAAAAATAGGGTTCTGCAGTAAACGCATCCGCGGTATAATTATGTCCGAGCGAACTGACGGGCTTCAACCATCAATTTGCTTGTAATTTTCTGCTGACTCCTGCCCTCGGTCGCGGCGGAGAGGAGAGGAAGGCGAGCGGGGTCGTCGGCACTCACATGTACCTCCTCTCATGTAGATGTTCTTATGAAAACGTATTTTCACATATCGCACAAACAAATATTACATTACATTTTGATTATAATTAGCTTATGTCATATAGGTTTATTTTTTATTGTGATATCTCCAAGTACCTGTAACTAACAAATAAAAAAATACTCTTATGTGACATAATTAATTTGAAGTTGAACATTTTCGGTAGCCCTACAACCAAATGCTTTTACTTAAATAAAGTTATCTTACTTTATAATATTGAAGTGTTATTGAACTATAATACAAGTAACATAATGGGCAGTTTGAAAATAGCATGAGTGAAATCAAGTAAATGAGATACCTACATTTAGATACGGAATAGATATTCCGCGATAATAATAACACTATAAAATCATAGTTTGGAAAAAACACTGCTACTCTTGTCCTCCAGTGATTATCTAAAAAAACTCTGTTTTGCAAACAGGTTCGTATATAAAACTCGAGTAAACTTTACTAGAAATATCCATTGGGTATAGATTACTATCTGCAATCGGCGTGTCCACTCATTACTCACTCCACAAACACGTTTTTTCCCCGACGAAGAAATTGCTTGATTTATAATTCCACGGCTAACTATTTTACTTATCTATGACGATACACACATCACATCATATTACTCATGTGGATTATTTTTTTCCAACTAGGATTCCCAAGGTTATTCACACTTAAACTGGAAACAATAATATTTCTGTAGCTAAATAAAATCTAGTTAACTCCATTCTGGGAAACGATACAATTTCTATGAATTTCGAGGGTGAAGTTTACCAGGTTTGATATTGACGATATTTAATGATACAATTTTATCAATTTCGAGGGTGAAGTTAACCAGGTTTGATATTTAACTACAGATTTGTAAACCACAAACATTGGCTCCATAGTATTAATTTCAGACCAGTCTTCAATACGTACTTTTGCATGTCTCCGTATGAAGCAAAGTTCATAGATAAGTGCCTCATAAATATTTTGTTGGTATTACAATTTTAGATACCAAAAAAATTACTACTAATATTTTAAGTTAAGATATTATAAATTAGTTGCAAGAAATTAAAAATAAACATTGTGCCATAGCAACTCACTGACCGAGCAAAACCTGCCACTTGTTGCTGCAATTAAAAATGTACCAATAAATCCCGTCATTAAGAAGATAAACGGGTTCATTCAAACGGAGTCATATGATTAAATCTCGTTAAATGTGAGACAGGGTTTTATTAGTTTGTGTCCAGTTAACGAGTAATTATGAGGTAAACGAACTGGGCCATGTTTAGAGATGGACGCGAGGCTGTCCACATGTGAAGCGTTTAAGTAATTAAGATCTTTACACGTAACACGTCGCCACGGCCCATGTACAGCGTCCAGCGATGCTGCGGTGCTAATGACCGGCCAAATGGCTCAATTTCCTCGCACTTTCGGACCACTCTATGTCTATAACAACTGATTCAGCAAAGCAATTCAACGAAGGCATCAAAACCAACACATTCCACTTTTATTGCAATTTCTTGATTACTGTTACTAACGATAAGAAAATGTGCTGTAGTTCATGTAGGTACGTTAACATTACTTAGGTTATTATGCGTATTATGCGTTTATATGTTATTTTATTGGTCTTAAAGTTTTTTACGTACCTTGATGGTTGTAAAGCCGTCGTAGTTTGAACAACTTCTGTTCTTATTTTTTCGATCCCAGGAACAATGTGTCTAGAATTTAATCTTAAATTTGGATACCTACAGGTAGTACTTCAAACTTTGATGTTAGATGATACATATTACCTAAAGTAATTAAAGTACAAGTACATCTAACTTAACGTCTTTGGATAGATAAAACCAAAAAGAAACCTTACCTATCTCTCTAGATAAATGAAATCGAACTCAAATAAAAAAAATGTGTTAATAAAATTTTATTTAGTATGCATAGCAACAGTTTAAAAGTCGAAATATATTTAATAAAATGGGCCTATGTCTAAATTTAGTGTTTACATCCTGAGTGTTGCAAGCCGTCCTGCCGGTAGCAGATACCGCACTGTGTCAGTGTGCTGTCGCCGCCCACGGCTCTTATGTCACACCCAGATCCTGATATTAACAAATTGCTCTGCGGAATTTCCCTTATTTTTGTTGGCAGATAAAACCCAAAGTAAATATTATAATTAGTAAATAATACTTTATACGGGGAATAATCTAGCGGCCTCATTGTCAGCGTATTATCGTCGTGCGGATATCCGATATCGTAGGCAAAAACAGTGTTGTTATTCGACATTGTTTTGTTGTATTATTTTAGAATTGTTTATATCTATTGTATTATTTCAATGATTGTGTTATTTTTAATGATTGTATTATTTTTAATTTGCCCGCGACTTCATATGCGCAGATTTCATGAAGCATTTAACCCGTGCCGGATTTTTAATAACTCCTTTCGATTCTATTATAGATAATATATTTCAAATATGTAGTTCATTCATATGAACATGCGGTTTCATATAATGAAACAGATATACGCGTTTAACACCAAAATATGCATGGTAACACTCACACAACGGCAACACTAAATAGGAAAGCATAGCTCCTAATGTGGTCAAATCAAGGGTTTGAAGCTTACAAGGAAGTAAATTACAATCAGCAATTTTAATGAACGTATCAGACGCAGCAGCGTAAGAAGATTGAGTTAGCCTTTCATCATCGCCGCCGCTCAGCAGTAATGGAGCCGGGGATCTAATGTGTGGTCGCTTACGGTTCACAGATTCGCAAATGTGGCGTGTAATACCGCTGATGAGCCGGCGCATCCACTATCTCGAGCCACTCGGTGCTCTCGACAAATATTCAGTTTCACGGCACTCGTTCAATTTCCACGTACCGTTACGGGGAATTTCATGTGACCCCTCTCCGAGCGGGATTAACCTCATTATGGAAAGCCGCAACACCGGCGGCCGCACCGCTATTTGTCAAAATAAACAGCGAATTTTACATGGTCATTACTCATTTACACGCACGTCCCAATCTGAACTGTGTATTGAACTCTGAAGATTTATTATGCATCGGGCGCGGTGCGACGTTGGGTCGTATCGACGCGCGGTCGGTTTTTCGGCAGAAAGTTGCGAGCGCCCGCTGCGAGATATATTGCGAAGTTTCGCGAAGAACGCGAGCGAAATAAAATCGGATCGTTCCCATGCAAGTCACAGCGCGGAGCGGTAAACTCATGATAAACCGCGCGCCGCCGCCGCCTCATTCAGCGGAATGGATCTGCTCCGCCGATAATGTTGCTATTAATAGGTCAACAAACATATTTTGACTTGCCTTGACTAATACTAAGTTATTTGAATTAGAAAGTGGTCATGTTATTGCAGAGTATTTCTCGATAAATGTAGATTGTAAGCTCTTGCATGTACCAGAATCGTAAATGTAGATATATGATAATCTTAACAGAACCTATTTGTATTCTACGATTCGTGTTTTTCCTTTAAATGTTTCAAGTTTTGTATTTGTAAACCTACTGAGATTCACATATTGCGTTGTAGGTAATAACGTGTATCATTTGTATAGTACGTATTGAATGGTCCCAGCTATCGGTACCGTCGGTTGTGTGGTGGTTGTCAGCCGTCGTGTCCGCAGGGCGCACCGCGATCAGGGTGACCCCTAGCACAAAGTATCGTGGCCCGAGCCATTGTTTTTTCTCATACAGACAAAGCTGCAGTGAATCACGACGATCACGAGTCTCCGCGGATATATTGCGACTTGAGGAATGTTGCTCATTTTATCGGAGACTCCCGCAGCACACGTCGAGCAAAACGACCGCCGCCTGATGTATCGATACACTCCACTTTGTAATGAGACTCTTTAATTTATTCAGCGATACGCCGGCCTCGTGATGCCGCCATTTATACAAATTAAATCCGAATATTAAACGTACTCTAAATATATCTTACGAACATTCATTCGGAGCTAATTTGCTCTTATGTTAATTAAATGTCAACCGAATTACTTAATTATTAGACGTCGACATAATCTCATCAGACATTCGAAATTCAGGTTTAGAATGTTTATAGTGTAGCTGTGAAAAGTCGAACATTATTTATGGTTAATAGGTACGATTACGAATAAAAGATGGCCATTCGTCGTCATTAATTATACGAACCCGTCGTTAGTAACCGTGTCAGCGGTGATAAGCTTTTATCGCCCGCATATTTTGGTCCTGCGGGTCACCTGCGGCCGCGGTGACGGCCCACTCCCAGCGCATTGCCGGAATAATCCTCCGGCGACAAAAAACGACAAATGCCGTCCACCTTCCGGCAAATTAACCAGAGATAATCCCCTCCGCCGCCCCGCACCCCCCTCGTCCTTAATTAAAACGTCTGACGTTGAGTTTGGTCGCGACCCGGTGGACTGCTCCGGTCCCAGCACATCTCAATAACTACTCGGCTTCAAAGTTATCGTTGGTCGAAACATTCCTGCTTATTAATCTCGGAGGGGAATATCCCCGGCGAGTGGCTCGGGTTACGGCCTACCTGCGGACTCGGCGTCGCGGTTTGTTTTTTTCCGGCAACCTCCGTAATCCCGATCACGATACATTCCTCCCTCATTACTCAGAGCTCCGTATCGTTATTTATTAAAGGTCGGCAATAAATGAATCTCTCAGATAGCGTATGCTCGTATTACATTTTCTATTATTCCGCACCATTTATTAATCCGCCGCAACCGCTCGTGGAGTTACAGCTCGTGCTCTGATTGGTATCGGCGTCAAAATAAAAGTTTGCTTTTATTAACTTTTATTTATATTACGGTTGTAATTTTTATTTGAATCATAAGGACGTTTATTGCTCGTTTTGAGAAACCAGTTTAAAGCGCGAGTGGAATGAGGCGATATCTAATTTGCCTAATTTGAAGCTAAAATAATAATATTGATTACCCAGTTTTATGCATAGCTAAAATACGTAAATGTTGTTATAATATATGTTCAACGGTTTTTGGAACGCTTTCGGACGAGTCCAAAATTTTTAATGTTTATATTGACCACAGATATGATTTTTGATCAAAATCATTATTATCAACCTCTTTAAGGCTTAGACCTGAACAGGAGTCTATTTTACGATCGGAAGGGTTCAGTTTATAATCAAATAATGACTTACATATTCAATTTTGTAACGACAGTAACTTTCAATTATTCTTGTTTAAACCCAGATAGATTAAAATAACAATAGTTGCAGAACATTTACGTAAATATTTATACTTCTGCATGACAAAGTCAAGTAGCTCATAATACGAAATCAGATGGCGTGTAAAGGTGAATGTGGACCTCATACGATATTCGTCGGATAAATTTAACGATGCGGACGCTCCCAACACGCTTTGAATAAAATGTTAATGCTCGCATGGACAACCCTCCTTGCAGTTGTTTCCGGGGCCGGTGCAGTAACTCTGTCGTGCTCCATTCAGCGTCGCCAGCGTGACTGACAAACGAGCAGATCTGCTGCTCTAATAGTGAAATGGCCGCCGACTGAATCGGCAGTAAAGCTCCCTGTCACGATAACGAGCGGGCTCACACCTCACGATACATTACCAAAGTTCATGTAACTCACACAGTTATGCAACTTCATACAAAATTACATGTTTATTTTCGGCTACATACTTATTACACTCTTTAATACAAATAAATATAATAGCCATGAAAGAAAGAAACAACTGGAATTGGTACCGAATTGAGAATTGGTGGTGGCGGGTAGGCGACTACCAGTACGAACAGCTGTACCTACTTAACGTCAGCGCTTGCCAGTTATTGAGACACTTTTTAGGGGTAGTAATTTTTTTGTAAAACTTCGTAAGCATGCCTTGTTTATTGTTTACATCAGGCAACCAATAAAAATGCAGGTGTCTAGTGGTAAGGTACTGATTTCTGTGTTTGTTTGGCTACAGCGGTTCCTTTCGGTAGTAATCGGCTCCTATGCCACTTCCTCTTTTTTTCTTCTTCTGTAAAAATAGTCCTGACTTCAGTAGCTGATTTTATAAAAGATGTTACGTATATCACCGTAAGTTCGTGTAAACTGATATTGAATATCGTAAATTTCGAGTAGCAACTGAAACGTAATATTCATATTCACTATTACCAGTCGTAAACACGATTTATGAGGCTATGCTTTTCCATCCGTCAGTAAAATACAGTGTTTTGTATGAAGTTGATGTACTGCTCTATGTACGGTTTCTATGGGATCACCTCAACACTGTCGCGGCACGAACTATCGCCCCGCGGCCGATGGATGGACTCGCCGCGACATTAGTCGCCGCGACAAGTGGCATTAGTCGCGCCCTAATGCGCCGTGTGTTACACGCTCAGGAATAAACAGCCTCATTATCTGGCTGTTTCAATGAGCTGTTCGTTAGCGGAAACGTTTTGCTATTTACCTTTCCCATTAGGACGGTTTATGTAGGCGTTCGCTATGTACCTAATGCGCTTCATGTAAAGCAGTCCTGACTATGCTGATTGGGTCGCGGCGTCGCGCGGCCGTCCGGGATTGTCGCAGTTAGCGCGCTTCTAAAATACTTGAGGTCCGTGTATCGCTTAATTAAACTTAAATAATGGCTACAGAGGGTAATATTTTTAAATAGAATGGAACAGTTAATAAGTAAATACTCCTTTAACCTAGCCCTATAATTGTATTTCTTATAAATACAGGCGTAAAATTATTTGTACTTTTACTGATAATAAATTAAAATTACAATTCCAAATCGTTATTGACTTTATAATAATAATAATTGATTATATAATAATAATTGAATATAGACTGACTTTATAGAAATGAGTACGTGTAGACTGAGCGCGTAGATGACAATCTGATGCTAAATATGCAATCTGCATTTTTTTAGTACAAAATGAGGAATGATGTAAAAAAGTCAATATGCCCGAAACGTAGGTAATAAACTGTTTAAGTTAAATACGCGTCCAACTGAAACTGGGCGAAACGGAAGATCATTTGATCGTATTTTATTAGCTGATACACATTACACGCCAGCAATGAAGTAAGAATTGCACGTGCATTCTTATTTTTATTATTCTGAACTAAATTCTTGCGTTACCGATGCAATCTGCATTCTTACGGAAATTGCGGCTGCCACTTTATCTTTTATTGCCTTTAAATGAATAAATGCATAAAAGTTATTACAGGTATGTTGTACGAGCACATGCGGTACAATGTTGATAATGCAGCCGAATGCAATTGTCAAGATATTCTATTAAAATATATACCTACCTTGGGAATATTCGAACTGAACGTAATTATCTTGCAGCAACACTGTTGTTGTCGACTCTTCAAGGGGTGCATTTACTTGCATGATGTTTCCAAGTTAGTACTGATTTAATAATTGTGGATCAACATCCACATGTAACCACATGTTCTAGGGCAATGTGCATAGTTTATAATATAGAATTACCTACTTAAATTATGTATGGGGAGTATAGAAAAGTTTTTGTATTATATTAATATGTGTTTATCGAGTATTTATCAAATCTTCATGATTTTTAAATATGTGTGAGTTGAGTTTACCCCTTAAAAATGATTTTGTAATGTTTAATTATTATCATAATCTGTCTATCACAGTACTGGTCGCACCATCATATCCGTCTATCACCAATGCAATCACCATACTGGTCTGACACATAGATAGTTCCGGGTTCAATACCTGGTCAGACAGTAATTAAGTGACAAATTAAAATTTCTTATCTGGTTTTGTGTTGGCTCTGATTTAAACTGAATCTTGATGTGATGCTATGAAAGACGAAGACGTCATTTTAATTAAATTCATCATCGTGACACAGCTATACAGTAGAGCTACGCGTGTATTGATAGGTACTAATGTCTCCTGACTGTCGCCGTCACGGTAGATCCATTAGCATACGGAGAAAATAATGACTTTCACTCATAGCGCGTGTCTTACCGTACTCGATTACACGCTAAGAAATATTATATATATCCGTACTTGTGCTTATTATATGGCAAATCCTATTTACTTCATATATTTAAGTTATTTTTTTCTATACTTTTATTCGACCCATTCATCTATCAGCCATTTTAAGTGTACTGCTGGACGTAGCCTAACGGGGGTTGTTACCAATAGTCATCGCGCCAATAGCATGCGTGTTGATGAACAACAGCGTTGATGCGCATTCATTGCTCTGGCAATTATTTTATCTAGAAGTCACCTCATAGTTACAATATCCACAGGAAAAGAGGGAGCAATACTATTAAATTGACGCTTTCTACACACAAAGCCACACAGTATGATTTTCGCCTGTGTCGTGGGTGCCATGGATATACAAAATCGAATACACAAACGTCCAGAACAGAAATCTAAACTCACCATTTAGACATCTGTCTGACCGGGAATCGAACCTGAGACCCACTGCACGTCGGACCGGTATGGTAACCGCTCCGTCACGTAGGTCGTCATACTATTGTCAACCGTATGGCAGAACTTATAACAACACTGTAAACATATATTCTAAGCACATTTGCTACTTCAGTATTATAAAAAAAAAACTATAAATAAACCGTAATAATGAATAACATTTGAAGTAGAGCAATAATTCCCACGACAATAAGACTTAATTGCAAATGAAAACCCCAGCATATTGCGCTATTGGCGGCACGCGGGGGTTGTAATGTTTTCGCAAATAGTCCGCCCATCTGCGGCGGTGTTCGCGCCGGCGATCCCTGGGGAAGCGGTAGGGGAACCATCCCGGAATATGGAGCGAGATATTTCCTGCTGTATCTATATTATGAAATTATTTCTATTATGTCTTTTAAATTGAGAAAGTAGGATAATATATTGTAAGTATGTTTTATATTTTTTTGTTATCATTTGTTTTAAAAAATCCAATTCAGTAGGTATACACAGGTTAGACGAATACAGGACAGGTTCATCTATAACGTGTACCTGTTAATATTATAAAAATAGCCATAACAATACCATCAACTTCGCTTATTATTGGAAGACTTTATAATTTATTTAGCGTCTAAAATATGATAATGTCATCATAAATAAATGCCGTATGTTGCCGTTGTTGCTGTCAATCTGTAAACTAATTCCAATAAACTCGCCACGCATGGTATCCCTAGCGTAATGAGCCACGTATTGTTCGCGAGCGCGCACTTGTCCTCGCACACACACACACCACAGGGTATGAGATAGTATAATGGAGCCACCACCGCACGCCCACTTGTCGCCATCTGCGCCACCAGCTTTGTTAACACTTTGACAGTTGTTTGCTACACGCCGCCTCGGAACAATCTGTTGTACAAACGCTGCGGATGAACGTTATGAGCTTCATAATCTAACCCTATTGATATGCCACAAAAGTACTTATTTTTATTATTTGAAGCGATTTATCTGGTATTTGAGCATGTTGTCGATCTGATGGTAAGTATCTACTGGCGCTGACCATTCTAAACAACCCTAAAATGGTATTGCACGTCGGATCTAGTATGATCTGCTAATTCCGATGACTACGTCGGTAGAGCTCGTTTATCTAACGCCTAATACAGCTACACCTAACACTATTGTTATGTATGTAGCAAAATTGTGACGACGATTTCATTAAATTTATCGTGCAACCTGATGGTGTGTGGTCTCTGCTGCACTTGGATACATGTGAACAATCTACATAGAACAGGAGTTCAGAAGACAATCACAGACGGGTTGTTAATCCCCAAGACTGAGCATAATGAAAGTGAGCCGTTTACCTGATTTGAACTTTTGTGTTCAAATGTAAAGCGGTACATGAGAGTTAAGGCTAACAGTACTCACACAGCATATCGCACGTATCGATGTCAGGCCGCTCCCAGACGCCGGTCAAGCGTGAACGAGATTCAGAACGCCGGAGCACGTTAGCGCATCGGCTTGCGGTGTCGGAATTATATTAATATCGGTGTGTCGCAGAACTGCGGACGTGCGGACTAACGGACACCTCAGATGCGCGACACTAGCTCGGCCATGCGACGTTGCCTGTGAGGAAGGAGTTAATTAAATTTTTCACGCGAGAAAATAAGTGTCCCAAATAAATAAGATCTACAGTCAATAATACAATGCAACCCGCGTGATGGAATGGTTACCACACCGGTCTATCGCTCAGTGAGTCTCGGATTCGATTCCCAGCTAGACAGATATCTGAATTATTAATTTAGATTTCTGTTCAGGGTCTGGGTGTATCCATGGCACCCACGACATATTAGAAAAATCCTACTGCGGGGCTATGAGTGTAGAAAGCGTCTTTTTTAATACAAATAAAACGATTTATTAAGAAATTTCATTGATTGAAAACTTTATTGGATTAGTAATGTTGCTCGCTTTGTCAACAAATTATGTACATAATCAAATACTTTGGAGCATAATTACCTGATCGATTAATGATACTTAGGAGAACATATTGCACAACAAGATAAGCAAATGAACAGAAATTGATAACGAAAAGATACTGATTGCTGAAGGTAAGTTTCGAATAGATG
Source organism: Urbanus proteus proteus (assembly GCA_018251915.1). Classification (NCBI taxonomy): domain Eukaryota; kingdom Metazoa; phylum Arthropoda; class Insecta; order Lepidoptera; family Hesperiidae; genus Urbanus; species Urbanus proteus. The sequence continues at coordinate 2,226 of DWPV01000762.1, read as the reverse complement.
AATTGCCAATACGTAGACATAGAGAAAGCCTAGGTCCGTTAATAGATCTTCTAAAGCGTTAAAAGTTTCTTAAAATACAAGAAATAATAATTATTTTACGAACAAACACAAATAAAATATTTATTTTATGGTACACACTAATTTTCGAGGTGTTTCGTATATTGTAAAAGATAGCAACGGTACGGGACGCCGCACACGTGCTGAGTCCGCACCGGTACCTCACACACACTCAGCCTATACATAATAGGCTTACATTATTGATTCATCTTAAGATATTATCTTAAGCTTATGCTTGTATTGTGTTACTGTGATATAATGTATTATTCTAGCATTGCGGGTTTGTAGCCTTTGTCGAATTATGTTTTGTGAAAGTATGAAAAACTGTCTTGAAAAGAAATGATAGATTAGTGTATTATATGCACAAAACATAAATGAATTCTTCGGATTGAATCACGGATCTCGTATGCGTTATTTTAACATAATTTTTGTACACCCAGACGGGTCGAATATAGAGTTTACTATATTTTTAACCAAACATCTGTACCTATCACCTATATTCACGAATAAAGATATTTGTATTTTAAGTTTACTTTCTATGACATTCGTGATGTGGTCCAGAACTTTATTGTAATAGCGAATACAGTTGCCCAAGAATGATTTAGCCACCTTACACAATTACGTACTATTCTACACTCATAGCCCCACATTATGATTTTCCCCTATGTCCATCACTATGGATACCACAGATATACAGAAAAAAATACACAAACACCAAGACCCAGAACAGAAATCTAATCTTCATTCAGGTATATTTGTAGGCGGGAATCGCACACGGAAACCATTGCGCATCAGACCGGTATGGTGATCGCTCCGCCAAGTGAGTCGTCATATGATCCATAAATATTGCACGATTATTCTATGTTCTTTTTTTCAATATTTAATTTAATTTACTTCACATTCTTTAGGTTATTCATAATACCCTTTAAAATAATGTGATTGAAATAACGTTGTCAACGGACTCAGTTGCAGACTCGTCGTCAGTTTGCAACCTCGAAGCGACTTTTAACATTTGTCGGCAACTATATTTGAAGAAAAGTACATATTGTAAACCCAAACTCTAAACAGAATTTCATAAACATCTGGTACGAACTAAAACTTACGGGTGATGGTCTGAATAGCAACAAATTAATTCCAAACATCACATTCACACTCAGAGTTGTCAAAGTAGGCGTACAAGGGAACAAGTTCAAATATCTTGTTACGAAAATTTCAAGTCAGCTGTTATATCTTGCATGATATGTTTACCTCCTCATTGGTTATGCTCCTATCTCCTTCACATATTAAGTAATAGAAAGGGATGGTGGTAGTGGAGCCAAAAGTGTAAGTGGTATTATTCCAGATGTACGTGAATTAGGTTGTTCACAAGAAGTTTCTACTTACGCGTTGGCTGATAATACGATTGATTTCGTTTGACTATTCTATATACTCGTATTAATAGGTGAAGCGAAAACTGCTTATTCTTTTTTCGAAAAATGAAGAAGTGTATGCATAATATGTAAAACTTCTGGCAGTGAAGATTTTTTATAACATGGTAGTAGCAAACGAACAAGCACTCCATCTTATGGTAAGTGGCCAATGCCGCCCATGGATTCTTTATTAATTTTCGAACTATTAATAAATTGTTTTATCTTTACACATAAGGCAATTAGAACAAAAAACATGATTAAAGACAACAAAATATTTTAAAAAGTTTAATATTGAAGTTATGGTGTAACACAATATCTTTAAATTGCTCTCTTCTGAAATTGACTTTTTAGAAATACGATAGTTTACTTGGGAGCCATCGATGTTGTGATCTTTGTCGTTTCCAAAGATAAAGCTCTGCGTCACACGGGCAGACGAGAAGAGATCAAAGTCTTAGCAATCACTTTGTTTAACTTTGTGGATTGATTGAGATCTGTCATGATTTTCAACATTTTAGTCAAGCCTCCAGAATGTATACGTTTGCTTTGTGTTTGTATAAACGACTAGCTGATCTCCGTGGTTTCACCCGTGATAAAGAAGTAAATATATATATATATATTAGGGTGTCCCAAAAGTTACACGACAAACTTGGGGAGAACAAAGGTCATGAGCTGGCCTCTCAGACAAAAAAAATCACCTCAGTAAAAGTGTCACCGTTTTTGAAATATTCAGTGTTTTTCAATTTTTTCAAAATTCAGCCCT
>DWPV01000761.1:0-25127 GCA_018251915.1 Urbanus proteus proteus | reverse complement strand
AAATTTCATAACGATCGGTTGAGTAGTTGAAGCGTGAAGGCGTTACAAACAAAGAAACGGACATTCGCATTTTTAATAATTAGGATGTATTTTTATCTGCTGAATACAAACCGATTATACAGTATTTTCCGGCATATTATGTACCAATAAGTATGAGTATGATACTATTTTGTAGGTAAGGTAAATACAAAGACAAAGATTTTATAACGTTAGTTTCTGACATCGTTATTCGTAACAGTTTTTCTATATATGCATAAAGCTACGAATGCTTAATAACGAAAAAAGGAAACTGTTGCTTTTTGTCATTCTGAATACTAAATATAGTAAGAGATTATAATTTATTACAATATATTACATAAACAATATATCGCACAGATTTCCAACCGTTATCAGATATGATAACGTGTTTTAGCTAAAATATCTGCCACTGCAGTTTGTTTTTATATTTATATCATATTGTATGAACAATTCAGACATTGCAATAAAATAAACATTTTCTAACTACGATTCCAAAAATGCCGTATCCAAAAGCGTCTAAGTTCTAAACGCGCTAATTTAGAAGGTTAGCTTAATTACGTCTTTCTAGAAATCGTTTCTAGAAATATATCCACTCGCTAATGCCTCGCATTAATTTTTTGCTGTCAGGCAGAAATTTCCTAACCCCGCCGACACTCTGGCATTTTACATTCTGTGGGTGTTGCATTTTGCATTTTTCCCTCTGCCGTGTGACGTCAGCAATGTCTGAGTTGTCCATGTGTGCGTAACTAAAACGCAAATCTATGTGTGCAGTTGTAATAGTGACCACAGCACATTGCATATTTTATACGGTAATGAAGCGGAAGACATGACTCTTTCAGTATGCATTAATTAAAACACGGATGCCCTTGTGGAATAAAGTAAACAATTACAGGGTTAAGGGCTAGCGTGTACTGGTAAGGATGTGGAATGGTAGAGCTACGCAACTAAGTATATGAAGGATTTCAAATTATTCATCGGGTAGTATATGACAGACTCAAGTAGGATTTTCTATTTGGAAGTAATAAAATATTATGGATATTATGTCATACGCCAGTGATTATTTACACTCACTGGATAATAAGCTCGTTTTCGACTTCAGTATCACGAATAAACCAAATCATATCACGTTAGGTTTAGATGAAATACGCCCTAAAATTCACTGCAAACTCAGCTGTCAAAAGTGTTACTGACACACTGAACTGTTGTCCGTGAAAATCTATAATGTGTCGCGTTGCGTTGTGCACGTGAGTTTGGATGTGTGCGTCATTTCTGTACGCATACTTACACGTGTTACGAAGTCGTTGTGTGCGTGCAATGTGTAAGTGGTGTGTAGGTGTGCGTAAATTTTGCATGTGTTTTGTCAAGATGCGTTGGGTTGTAAGTGTGGTTGTGTTCTCGTGTTGTACGTAAGTTGGCTTGTATGGGGGGGTTGGGGTGGCTGTGGGGTTAGGTCAGTGTGTTTGTAGGTGGCTTGTTATGCCACTGCCCTTAAAGAAGCGTTATCACGTCCTTTCCTGGAAGATTGTTATCTGTAATCTTTTAAAAGGTTAAAATATGATCAAGTAAAAAGTTAATATCGGGAAAACACAAAGAATATTTTTCGTTAATTTACTAAAGTAAATAGGTAGGTGGGTAGATAGTAAAGTAAGGTAGGTAGGCAGTAGACTTAATACATAAGTTCACGAATAAACTATCACTTCAATATCACTTTGACGAAAACCAAAATACACCGACATAATACATTACATTGTAACGCAATAGCTGCTAGCTTTAAATAATATAATATAAACTTATTTAACGTTTATATTGTATTTTCATTTTACAGCTCCATTTCTATCGACTTTTATCTCACAGAAAGTCGTTATTGAAGTTAGGTTTGTTGCTAGGCCAACTAGTGTAGCACTTTTTACTGTTTCATTATTTGTAGCTAGGCCTTTTTTATCGGTGACATATCCAAAAATTGATTTATTGCTAAATTACTTTATGTACTTGTAGGTAAATTATGTAAGAATATGTACTTTAACACGTTTTATTGTTGCTTAATGTATTTACACTTTACTGAGCAATTCGTCACATTGTTAAATCTTTTGTAGATGGATTTGAAGAGGCTATTTGTTGTTTTGTTATGTATGAGTTCAGTACGAACACATTTTGTTTCTTCTTAAATTATATTCATCCGTATATTTAATCTAACTTTATCACGATACTATATGTAAGTACATAATAAAAAAGTGATTAAAGAAAACTATAACTGAGATATAAATATAATCTTATTTGATAACCGATTTTCACAAATAGAGCTATAAGTTTTTTTATGTTATTATTAAAAAAATAAGGATTTATTGAGCACTGTTATTGTTGCACAGAAGCCGGGATCATCTATATAATACCATACTGCTGCAATGTAGATTAGTAAGGTAGGTACTTACTTATCTACTTCTAATATACCTAATTCATAAATATTTTATAGAAATAATACAACATTTTGAACAACTAGTTAACTTCTAGGCAAGTGTAGCAGCCAATGTATTGGAAACGTTGAAGGGTATTTAAACTTGAGTTGCGTCAAAGTCCTTGCCTTCCCTTTTTCCATGCCTCGTTTAATTTTTCCTTAAAAGGATAACACGTTCGCACAAGCATGAACTGTGGAGGGAAAAAAGGAAAGCAAAAAATATGAACATATACATGAGGGACATTGTTTAATCATTTGCGATAAACAATGAGGACTAAATATTCGTATCGTATCGTGTCCGGTTTAAATACAGTCAATAATGAAGTAGGCAGTTAGTGCTTTTTAATTCATACGTGGTTCTCAATTTGAACGTATTTTCATGTTTTAGGATATTATTGGGGTTTAAGAAACTAGCGAAGAAACTAGTTACGTATACGCAATTTGTAATTTAGTCGATTGAATTGAACTGTATCTCTCATAGAGTCGTATATACTCGAGAGTTTTATAATGAAAGAAAATAAAAAAATCTCTAATTAAGAACGCCAGCAACTTAGCTACTTTAGCTTAGTTTTTGTTATTGAAAAATAGAACTTTTATTTGGACTATTGAAAAAAAAATTGGAAGTTATATGCAGCAATTGAACGCTTTCATGTTAACTTTGGTAACTTATAAGTAAATAAAACTTATACATACACCATCATTTTTATTTATTTAAATCCTTTTAAGAGATGGCATTTATTAAGTTTCAGATGACATTCAGATTGATATAAGAGCAAAGGGATTTGCGTGTGGGCGCAGCTTCCGCCGAACTCTACCCACGCATATCCAATGACGTTGAAAACTGTGTGAAAAACCTGTAAGTGCCAGGAAAACTGTTCACTTACTCACATATTTACAGTAATGTACACCAATAATTTTGATATTTCGTGATTTAACAGTGAAAGGTAGGTGTATAGATCAGCACCTAATTAATCATTAGTATATAATATTAAAGTTTTATTTTTCAATGCTATTTATTGCTATAGGATATAACCTTAACTTTAAGTGTGAAATAAATTGCAATTTAATAATTATGAAAACGTAAGTGTAAATATGTAACATATATACGAGAATACATTCGAATCATACGTCGAATACAGACGAGTTATATTAATTTCCCTCACTCCGACATTGACATTACTTCTATATAGCGGAATTGCAGTTATAAATATGCGAAATGTGTACATGTAGTGCTTACTTTAAGCTTTCTTTTATGAAAAAGTACATATTATATATTAATAATTAAGTTTCCGATAGTAGGTACAGTTATAAGCGTGGAGTGATGCGTGGGAGTGCAGACGAAAACATGGACGAAGTAAGCAAATAGACTGTTACATATTATTTCTTAATGTCTGTTAACTTTGCAATATACAGATGATGCAGTAGAGCGTTCTATATTATTACGTATGGGTTTATTTCATTAAAATTTAAAAGCGTGATACTTCATGACACGAGTCCAGTGGTAAAAATGTTACTGTGTTTTACTTCGAAAGATATTGCAAGGTACAGTTATTTGTATGAGAAATCTTAACTAAATCTGTGGCTGGCTTTAATCATAACTCCTACTTGAAGTAGATAACATGTTTAATAATCACATATCCACCTGCATTAATGACCACGGCTATATTAAGAAACCTTGCAGTCTCTCGCTAATAAAATTTCATAAAAAGTATACTCCTAACTAAACACCTTTTGTTAGGAGTCTATATTTTAGTTCGTCAATGTACACCACCCACGCGCGCCGCCGTGACGTACAAGGGAATATTCTGGATATCCCGATCCCTGTTCGCTACTCAAACAATTAAACTCTACAATTTAATTACTTTGTTGAATCTGTTGGTAATTATAAACAACCTCGTAATAGATTGAAATCTCATTAGAAGAAAAAACAGACACATTTTGAAAAACCAAATTGTGTTTTTGGATCTTTAAAAATTATTACAGTAAAATAATGTTTTCAGTCTATTTTATGCGTCCAAAAAACCACATGACGTTCTCATATAGGCATATAATTATTATCGGAACCACAACAAAACGAATATTAATTTGTATCTATTCATGAGTAGGTATGTAATTTACCAACGTCGACTGCACAACTGGTCAGAATTTCAATAAATTTGATATAAACCTATCCAAATCCTGTAAGAGAGGCTAAAAGTATTCGTGGTTTTCGCTCGTAGACCCTTTGATAGTTGAGAGCAAATTTTCGATTAATTGCTCTACTCAAGTAGTACTTAGTCTTTGACATTGACACATACAAATACAAAAAAAAATTGACTCAGAACTCAGTATTCCGAAAAAGCTGACCGGGAATCGAACCTAAACCCATAGCGTAATTGGTACGGAAACGCAACGCTACGCGGCGTATTAAACTAACCAAGTTAAGGCATAAATATCTTACAAAATAGCATATCTAAGAATCTAGAATGTTGATAGAGATGCAAATGGCGCAATCAGACGTATTGTTACACGAATTCGTCATACACAGGCAAATATTGAACGTTCATAACAATGGCCTCTTATTGTTATGAAGATCGCGCAAATTGAGATAAAGTATTATAATTTGGTACCTTAATACATCTTCTGTACTTGTAAATACGTAGGTAAGAGGCAGAATAATTTACAGCATCTGTAGCAAAGTTAAAATTTGTTTTTTTTGTCAAATTTAAGAAAAAAGTTGTTTTTATGATAATCAAAGAAGAAATACATAGAATGAAAGAAATATAGATATCAGTTTCACTTTTAGTTTACATTTAGATATTTCTAGCGCAGAGGTTACTGTCGCACTAGTATCAGTCACTTGTCAGACATAGTTCCGTGTTCAAACCAACCAGGCAGAATGCATTATTTTAAAAAGTATATCGCACTTAATACAACAGTAGTGTAAGTTTACTATTTCTTTGGATCTCCAGTTCTCAATTTATCAGGCTACGTCTATTGAATAAAATGATCACATATATAATATTTATGTACGAAATACTTCACTACTTTTGTGTTAATATTTTCACTAAACGCCCTTATCCTTATTTAACATGTTAGTGGACGTAGGGCTCGTATGAAGTGTGCTATGGACGTGTCAGTGATTGCTTTCTTTCATTGCTTTGATAGGGCTAATAGAGGTTTGAAAGGCGACGGTTTGGTAACATGTTGACATATAAAAAAATAGCATTTGCTATGTGAAGGCATCATGAGTGAATTGAATCCGGATAGTTACTTATTAATATATTTTTACAAAGCGTGCGAAGTCTAACAAATTGAAATGATTACACTGGTTAGGTCTCAAATAAAAATAACGTATTAATAAAAAGTTTTCAAAATTCCATCTCACCTTCGGAAATCCAATTAAATAACACTAATATCAGTTAAATCCATAAATTCACTTTTACGTCCCAGAACATTATGATTTAAAGGAAACAATTTATTTTCTGTCTCTTCCTTTATCAAAAATGTCCACACACAAATTACTTCGAAATACAAGTTATCACTTATATAAATTTTATCAATATTTTTTGCTTTTAAGAGCAAATAAAAAATACAAAAACGTCACTATTTAAAGTTGGTTTTAATTAACGCGCGATTTATCGGTAAAACTCTCACATCGTGAAATTACAGGAGAACGAAAAATATAATCCGTCAACGCGCACTTAATCACAATCACAAACAGACACAAAAACTATTCAATAGTGTCATTAGCTCGCCGTCGAATAGTTCGTTATGTATGCAAAACGCGTCGTAACAAATCCGACGTTCTCTCCCCTCGGCTTCATAAACACCTGTTCAATACACCCCGAGCCTCCGCGTGACCTTGCCGGGGGACGGGGGGTCGGGGGGCCGGGGCCGGGGGGTCGGGGGGTCGCCCACGCGTGTGCCTCCCGAATCCCAGCGCACGCCTACACAGAAAACTAGGTACTATGAGATAGGGACGCTGCGAAAGTTTCACTCTTATTATTCACGGAATTTATATGATGCTTCAATTTTGAGAAAAGTAATGAAGGAAATTGTGATTTTAACTGTAGCTCTAAAAGTTGGAATCTAAGCTGGAGTTTTAAACAAAGTTATATTTTAGATTTAAATATTAATTTATTTTTCTGAATTGCGATTTTAGTAAGTAGGTAGACATACAATAATAAGAATGAGATTTTTCCGATAAAAATTGAGTTTAATATTCATTGTGAGATGAATATGAAATTGTAGAGATAAATATTATAATCGATCTTTTATTTTTAATTTCCATTAAGGTATATTCTATTATTTTTATAGGATTTTAGTGACATGCTATAATCTAACATATCACAAAATACACAGCGTTACGTAATTATTATTGTCAAATCAATTAATTTTATCTAATTGATTAGACAGCACAGATAGACATCTGTCTGATTATTCAAAACGGGCCTATCCGTTGTTATGTACGTCTATAGTCATTATCACTCCTTTGTTTACTGAACCTGATGCATTCGTGTCATCACAACAGGTAGCAATCCATTAGCGATTTCAGTTTTCAGCTCTTGCCTACATATATGTAGGTACAAACATATGTTTCAGTTATGTTTGTGGTTACGTAAACGTTTAAATTAATCAAAATGTTTTCCTGTAACGTTACCTTTTGTTACCAAGTATTTTAATTATAAATTTATCGAGGCTACTAATAATATACGTGGAATGTATCGGGTATGTGAAAAGGAAAATTATATTTTCATAAATTTATGTTATTTTACTTGACGGAAACTGCTAGTTAGGCGATTTCCTACTGAGTTCTTACATGTACTAAGGACTAATTTGCTACGCTTTATGCAAGTTTGCATTGTACCTTCTTCATAGCAGAACACAACAACGCTTAACATAGTTATGTGTGGTTTCTTTCTAGCCGAATCCAACGTCTCTTCTTACCATGTTACCGGATAATATTCTCCACACCCCTTTAGCGATCGCATCTTTAGTGATTTACCAAAAGTGTTCATTCTTTGTCACAGAACAGACGATGGTTGCGTCAAAGCTGGTACAATGATTGCAGACTACAGGTATCTTTCAGGAGAGATAGAGGCAATTGTTCTCATACATAGCTCTGGGAACTGAATAGAGCTGTAGCTAACCGTATATATTCGTTACTGAGTAACGTTCGCCGTCAAATACCCAGTACCGAGGCGTTACTCACGAATGCATTACTCGAATCGCATTTTTCGTATGTATTTAAACCTATCGTATTGCGTACGAGAATACGACTCGAGAAGTTACTCTGTGCTGCGCTGTGAAGTATCAAAACTAACAAGTAACGATACAATACGAAAGTAACGAGTTCTAAATGTTAGGGCGCGTTCCCACTATATCGTAACGATTAATTTACCGTTGGACAACAGTGGTCTCTAGCTGTTCCCATTAAAACGATTGTTTGTCGTCAATTTTTTTTATCGTTTGACGACTATCGTATCTTGTTGTTCCCATTGGATCACGACGACATCTTATTCACGGCAGTCGCATTGTCAATATGTCGTCACTGCAAAAAATGTAAACGACAGTAAATCATGTCGTTCAAACTACACAATTATTTGTCGCTACGTAGTGGGAACGCGCCGTTATAGTAACGAATACATACGGGTACGTTTTTCTTTCGTTACATTTAAACCTCTAAACGGAAGTTCATTCCACATTTTGCTCATGCACCGTAAAACATGCTCATGTAAGTAAATGACCGAGATTGATAGAGTCAGGTGTGCATCGAAAATCAATTGGTTTTCCGCTAACATGAATTATTTAATTTTATGTAAATGATTTGTTGTCTGCTGATATCGTCTGTGAAAAGCAATTAGATATTAGTTTAGGTAATTGTTAAGTTGCAAGCGTTGTGATTTAAGACATAAAAAATCCTGTTAAATAAAATGAAAAAATAATTTAATGTTTTTTAAGGATATTTGTATCTATGAAAAATTAAAGTAGGTACATTATGTACATACGTCACAGATTTTAAAATAGCTTTTAAAATATGCAAATTCTTTTTTACTAAAGCCACATTAAAAATTGACAAATTGCTTAATATTTTGAATGTTATAATATCAACTTCCATAACGGTAAGTAAAATATTAATAGAACACGAAATTAATATCGTAATTATCGTATTTTAAATGCCGTAGCATGCAATTGGCATTGGTGACGTAGGCTGGGACCAATCACATGAACCTGCCTGGGGGTGTACTTAACGAGTTATATTATATGTTTGTAGAAAAGTCTGACGACACGTAAAGTACGTTTTATGTAATAGCAAATAAGCATGCAAGTTAATTATAGACTCCTGTGTAAAAAACATGATATAATAAATAAATACACTAGTAAAGCAAAACTTTATGTATCCCAGATTAAGGAGATTGGAAAAAATAATACAAAACGAAATACCGTGTACCTTTGATGCGTGAAAAGGATGTGGGTTGAGAATTGCGATTAATTTACTTTTAATTTTTTCATACCGCATTTTACTAGTGCAGATTCGAGACTCCTGTGTTGTAGGTATCACCAGACCCAGAACAGAGAGCGAAATTCACAATTCAGACGTGTGTCTGGCCGAGGATCGAACGCGGAACCCATTACGCGTCTAACCGGCATGGTGACCGCTCCGCCACGCGAGCAAAACACCCTAACACTGCTGTTATGAAGAAATAGGTTTATTTGCATCGATATCGACCTGCGCTACATCACTCATTAATCATGTTATACGGGATCGTCAATCATCTTCATTAAACGTCGTTAACCATACTTTACACATGATTTAACTTCTTCATTTACGTATAACTTGATTCAATAAAGAACATAATCCAAAATGGCCTTTGTTAGTGTCCCGCTCAATATAGAGAGCGATGTATAAATAACTAGAATGAACAAAGAAATATACTTAATAGTAACTTTAAAAATGTTAAGATATTTCCGTCAGGCTCATAACGTAAAGTTCATTTTAACGCCTAATGTAAAGTTAGCCAAGTTTTTAAATTAGGCGGCGTGTTAATGACCTAGATTAAAATTGTATTAAACAAATAAATAAGCCAAGTTCTACGTTACTGTGTACTATAAATCACCACATAGCACGTACGCTTTATGTAGGCTGTGCTTGAACGAATGGGAAATGCGAGAGTGGCCCTGAAAAGTCGAGGTAACCTAGGTGCGACCCTGTAACTGAACGATGACGTAACGGATGTAGGGTGGTTTAAACACCATTTGTGCTAAGTTACAATATATCTAATACTAGTATTTACCCGCCGCTTCGCTCGCGCTCATGTACATTCACACAAAGAGGACGTAGGTATAAAAGTAGGTACATTGTTGATATAAAAGTTACTACTATCTGATGACTTTTCGGGATGAAAGGTACTCTATGTCCTTTTTCAGACCCCCGGCAATGTATGTGCAAAATTTCATAACAATCGCTTTAGTCGTTAACGCTTGAAAGCGTTACAAATAAACAAACAAACAAATAAACGGACATTCGCATTTATAATAATTTTATTAGGATTAAAGATTAAAGATATTTTTATACAATAGGAGTAGCAGGTATGCAGTCCACTCTTCGCTTGATGTAAGTGACAATTGTCGCACATGAATATGTATAGTTCTTACACTCACGTAGCATAAGAGTCCTATCTATGGTAGGGCAACTGTTACCCCTGAGAACTAAGTCTGAACGCCTCGTATGAATATATTTTCATTAGTTCTAGATGGCTTTTATTATTGTAGTATTTTTATTGTATGAGGCAATGAAGTTATAAGTGTAATAACATTTTGAAAATCACCTATTAAAACCTGAAAATGATGTTATGGTACTTATATTGCGTTAAAATAAAATGTGTCATAGAATCTTCATTTTTCAGAACGTTCATTTTACTAAAAGGCCGCATAAAAACAAAAACTATAGGCCTCCATTTCGTATGGACCTTTGTTCAGTACTTTTAAATCACAATTCAGAATTTAAAAATATTATCTCAACGACGCAAAGTCAACTTAGTAGTTTTAATGTTCCATTTCACTTTTGAATATTTTATCATTAAGTATTGATTTACACTGAAAGTTGTTTTAAGCCAAGTATTGTTTTTAAAAGCTTATTCGAAGAAATCTTGTTTTTACATTCTCTGTAGTATGCGTTTCGGTGTAGTTTATTTCTTTACTATAATATATATTGTTTCATAACACACATTTTTCAAATATAATCGACCTGTTACTTTAAAATTGCATCTACTTCGTACCAGTAGCCTTTGTGTAATACATAAATGTAGGTAAAAAGTGCGAGGTAGTACCAATTATTATAAGGCTTCGCTTCATTTTTCTAAATTAGTTGACGGAACTTTAAAAGTATCAAAAAGTAACCTAAAATAATTTGGTAGCCAAATAAAAGCTAGCGTGATATAAATTGCTTTTGCAATTAGTTTTGGGTAGCGTAAAATATAGATTCACCTTTGAACTTTGTCACGAGTAGGATGTAGCGATGTACAGCCGTGCATTTCCGTAGGCGTGTTTGTATAGAGCAGTATTTGTATCGATTTATGCAGAGATTTGTTTCAGATGGGAACGCAATTTCAAGCACCCTGAAGCTCCGGTATTAAGTACTTATTGCTTTGTGACGCTTTTGGATGGGTTTCGAGCTTGTAAAGGGAATGTTATTTGATGTCCGTTAGACCTGGCTCTTCTCAGAATTTAAATACAGGTTGCAGAAATGGGAGGAATACTGGAATATAGACTTCAAAGGCTATAATTAATTAAAATAACACATCAGACGTCACCTCGTTTTTTACTTGCATTTAGTTTTAATAATGCAGACTTTTTTGCAATGCTAATTTTACATATTTTCAACAAAATAAAATTTGGGACAAAAAGACAAAAAAATATTTTTAAAGACAATAAACCTACATTTAAAAATAAACAGAGATGGATATTATAGAAAATAAAATTGTGAATACATGAAGCAGTAAAAGAAAAAGCTCAGAAAGTTATCGTAAAAATAACCATTATTGTATTAAAAGTGAATGAATAAAGGTCTCTTCGATTGTACTCGTATTATCTGCGTGGGCGTTTGTCTCTTATTCAAGAGGACTTGTTTACTTGAATGTGACCTATCTATGAAAATAAATGCAGATAATAAATCGAACTTAAACTAATACAATATCAATTACATAATTATAACGATATGTCTGCTTGAATATGAAACTGCTTATTTATTTACTAGTGCCGCACGATTTTGTAATGATAGTAGAGTATTAGTTGACTTGAAAAATTTGTAAGATAAAGCGAGACGTTTTTGTGATGATTTTAATAATATTCATATATCTACAAAAAAACAAGATTGCGAATCTAGGAAGGATCGCTCCAGAGTAAGCGAATAAATTTGAATTTGAATGAAATTTCTGGAAAGTTTTTATTTATGGGGTTAGATTATCAAAAATTCTTGATTGACTTCTCTCTATCCCATGATTCTAATATAAAGTTCTTTAGGCTACGAGCTAGTTGTAGGTACTTATTGTCTGATAAATAACTTGGAATACTCCAAATTGACCCTTAGTGTCATCTATACAATGACTTATAAGATACATTAGTAATGAGAACTCTACATCGGGTTCATTTACAGTTTCAATTACGTAAAAAAATACACTATATTAATATGAGTTCAGCCCTGATTGCATTCCGATGTGGGCGTGTTTGCGTCTGCATGTGGACGCCTACGCAGTGCACTAGTGTGCCTTTGATCCCTGGACGTGATAGATCTATGCGTAGGCATGCAATCGTGTTGGGATAAGCTCTCAGCTTTCAACCTAGATGTATATATGCCTTTGATCTTCATTTTAGTTTCTAAGAGGTATCGATTAAGGGTAGGTATACTGAATATATTTAAGTTAGATCCAACTGTGAGGAAATCCAAGCCCAGCGGTGGGACATACAACCTATTCAACCTCAGAGGACATAATTTAAGTCATACCAGAAAGCACAGCATAAAAATTGTAAATTACAAGGGTTGATACCCGAAAATTTCAAAGCTAACACAAAAAACTCTGCATTACTTCAAGGTACCATAAAATTACAGACAACAAAACGAAAATTTCACGTGTCAAAATGTTTAATTCGCTCTACGTAGCACGAAACATTGTCTGAAGATGTATACTAATTACAGATCCGTGCATTCACGTGTTGGAATGTATCCAAGCAAGTTAACAAGTCCGAGACGCTTCAGTGGATGCTACGAAACGTACACCGCTTGTTTGTAACAATTTTACGTCTATTATCATTGCTTTGATCGTTTATGCTCGATGGTTTCGTGGTTCGATTTCTGCCTGCTCTTGTTTTTAACCGTGGTAACATAGTGTGGTTGATATTACAAGCCCGCGGGCCGGATCCGTACCGTCTCGACGTAGGATCTGGCCCGATGCATGTTTTACGAGACGGCAAAATTTTATTTTAATGGAGTTTGTTTTTGTCGTCGTACTAAAATCTGAAACATAATTGAGTTCTAGCTTTCGTCGGCACGTTGTAGGTAGGAAATACCTATTTGTTTGATATTTTAGAAGGTAGCTCCAGCCTATATTATATCTTTTTGTTAGGCCCACGGCTACTGACTTTGTTTCTAGAAATTTAAATCTGTTTGTATCGCCTATGGTCTGCGACTTCAATAATATCTTTAAATTTGGGCCACAGCTTCAAAAAGGTTACGCATACCTGTCGTAGGCGTCTACGAGATTGTTAAGAGAATCTTCAGCATTTTTTGGGTTCAAATCCACCCTTAAAACTGTTCAGTTTTCATAAAGCATTTAACCTTTATATAATATTTTGTACTTTATTCTGCATGTAATATTTTGGATAGTATTTTTTTCAACTACCAAATAAATAATTGTATACATTATCACGGATAAATATATATAATAATATACAGATAATATACTTAATATTTTACAGATACAGATTTTGTGTACCGATTCATTTTAGTACGAATGACACGAAAATTCGAATAAAAGTCAAAATATTTTATGCACTTACATCTAAAAAATAATGTATTCCTCAGATACCAACCGTCAACTGTGAATACATGGGATTGTAATAAAAAGTATCCGAAACCATCAACTAACGTCACATTATGTCTCTTCTGAAATGTAATTGACTCAGTGCCAAAATGTTCCGAGTGTACCAGCGTATCGTAAACAAGTCGATCTTACAGGGAGATGAACCTAATTATTTTTTGTTTTTCAACCTCGGGCGATTTGCTGTAGCTAAGGTAATTTCTGGTTTCATTGCAGTGGACTGGCATGGACAAGGTTTTGAGTTCGAATCCCTAGTATGATGTGTCGTGTAATCACGCATAAAGACATACACAAGTATGTCTTTATGCGTGATTACACGACAAAGGGAATTGTAGTGTAAGAATGTGAGTGTGAAAAGCTATGTTTTAACATGTTTATTTTTAAGCGGAATATCAAACAACTCTACATATTTCAAGAGGCCATTGTAGCCCACTGCTTACCACCTATTCTTATATGCTATTGCTTTACTATTACTACTATGACATATCTACTTTTTATACTTATAAACTAGCTATCTACTTAATACCGACGTAAAGTAGTCTGCGTATTAGCCCACAAAGTTTTACCTTCAAGAAAATTATGAAAGAAAGAGTGTCTATTATTAAATTAGTATTTTCAGATTACATCAGGTTCTAAATTGGTAATGTTTGAGTCCGCAAAAGTATAATTGATTTGAAAACTTCAGTCTTCGCAAATTACAAAAGAAAGTAATAATGGAATCTTTGAAATCTGACGGATGAAATCGAGATAAGACTTGTTAAATCTTGACTTTGTCCTCAAATTGTGATAATTTTTAAAGTAACATTAATATCTAGTTACATATTCATTATTAAGAACTAAACTAATTTTATATTATATATGCGTTTGTCTGCTACTTCGCTTCTCTACTATATATTGGATGTTATTATATGTATAAACCTTTCTCTTGAATCATTCTATCTATTAAAAAAACGCATGAAAATCCGTTGCGTAGTTTTAAAGATTAAACATACACAGAGACAGAGATCGGAAAGCGACTTTTTTCATATTATTTAGTGATTTTATTGCCATAAAATAATTTACAATCAGGTAATTGTACATGGTAACAATAGTCTGGTTTTTAAATTATATCACGCAGATTTATTTCACATTAACAGTAGGTACTTGGTACATACAGTTAGTTTAAACGTGAAAGTATGAATGTCCCGTAATTAAAATTATCGTAATTATTATTACAGTTACCTAACTTCACAGAGCGGAGCGGATTATGTATGTTTTAAAAGTTTAAAAATTATTTTCTCGTAAAATTTAACATCGATGTATTTATGATTTCCAGTAAGCTCTAGTTTTCCTTTAAATTCCCTTAAATTAATACCTACTAGTAGGTATAAAATGTTTTTCTTCATGAAATTGTATGTAGATTTCATTATCAATATATGAAGATGATCTAATATGTAAAAGGTTCGTTATAAGTAATTTATCAATACGGATTACTTTATCTTTTCTATAATAAGTCATAAATCAAAGAAAATATATCTAGGGATACTTTATCTTTCATGGATTATTATACTCACACCCGTAATTAATTCTTTAACGTATGTTTTCTTATCGGCCAGATGTTTTGCTGGTCCTATTACAATTTAATATCTACCGTCTTTAAGAACTTTCCGTCGCAAGTTTCACCTTTACTGTATTCCTTTGACTCGCATGAAACTATTTTCTTTGTTCTTCTTGTGACCGTCAAAGAAAAATAAATAAACGATATTTTTATATACACATAAATAAATAGTGGACGATTCACAAAAAAATACACACACAAAATACAGAATTACATAGTTTTTATTTTGGCTCCGAAATCGTTCATTTCACTGGGTGATATCTTAGGACACTAAAAAGTGTTTTATAGCATTTGTATGGTGTTTTTTTATAATGGTTTGTTTGACAGGGTAATATTAAATGGTCTAATACAATGTTATAAACAATTACTCCTAATCAGATAGGATTTACGCTGAACCTTCCCTCATTTCTTTCATTCTTCTCTACTATGTTGTTGGTTCATTTAGTACTAACACTTTATACGAAAAAAATATTTTACTGAACTGAATTTTAATAAGCTAAATAAAGGCATATCATTTCTTAATTTATATAAATGATATTGTTTATAGGTTTTAAATTATGGATTAAATCCTTTTTTTGGACCTTGCCTAAACTTGTTTATATCGGTTTATGAAAGTAGCTCAATTTTTGAATTGTGGTCAATCCTGTACAGTAGAGGACGTTATGTATGATAAATATTAACATTCACTGTGAACTTGATAATTTAATAACATTACATCTTTTATGCAACGTAAATTAAAATTTTAGGAGTTAATTGCATTTTAGCATAGGTATTTAAATTAACGTAAATATATTGTTTTTTTTAGCACTCATTTTATAGAACAGTAAACTAACTACATTTTTAAATTATAAAAAATATATATAAAGCGTTCCTTGTATAATACGTTTCTAATATTGTCTCGCCTATGTTTGTGTTACATGTTACAGTACCCATGGCCCCTACGCTTCCAGCAATTTACCACGGGCCTTTGTATTATGTTTCCTTAATCCCTAATTAAATAACTTTCGCTTTCAACGTAATATCAGTTATTAAATTATACCAGCAAAATTGTTTTAACATTTCATTACCAGTTCCACAAATTTGTTTCTAAACAAGCTAAGTAATAAGTGTTCGTCGAAATCTGGCGAGGTTCATTTTAACAGGAAAATATAATATAAAAGAGGATTTGAAATCTTACCGGTCGTAGAATGGCAATAATCTCAATTTTCTGTAGTCTGTCATAATAAACATTTAAAGTATTATCAATCTGGAAGGTACCTGTAACTATAACATAATACATATACATAGTAGGTTAGGTTAGGTAAGAAATAAAAAAGTTGGTTGTCGTACTGTAGTTTTAACAATTTATAGATTAATGTGTTACATGTTTAATTGCGCAATATCAAGTTAAACTTTAAAAAAATTGCCTTTCTTTTGCTGAGATCTTTTGTTGATATTTTCATGCTAACTTTTTGTAGAACTATGGATTGTTTATAACGTAAGTATACTCGTATTTACGTTTCAAGACACTGTAAATCAAAGGGATAGTTATAATGTTATCAAGTTATATATGGTCATTATGTTTCCTCCGTAAGCTACTCGTCTGATTTTGACAAATGAGGTATTGCTCGAAGCGTCATGGTATTCAAAGGGTTATATGTGAAATGTAATGATGTCCTATAAAATCCATCACGGCGGCATATTGCCCAAAATTCCAAAAAGAGTTATTTGAAATTGAATTTGTGTTACTATACTGTTTTATACAACTCAGACAATAGAAGTTAGTAAAAAATTAGCACTACAAAAACAAAAAAAAAACTATTTATCTTCTTTTTACCTACCTACGACAAACAATGTTATTTGGGTTTTACCCGTTG
Source organism: Urbanus proteus proteus (assembly GCA_018251915.1). Taxonomy (NCBI): domain Eukaryota; kingdom Metazoa; phylum Arthropoda; class Insecta; order Lepidoptera; family Hesperiidae; genus Urbanus; species Urbanus proteus. Next base: position 8,126 of record DWPV01000761.1, on the reverse strand, counting down.
ATCAAATCAACTTAATTTATTGTGTTTAATTATTTAGCTGATTGAATGGTATTTACAACCAACAGTATTTGATAAAAGCATTATTATGAATGATAATTTCATATCCATAGAAAGAGAACTGTCCTAAATATCATTACGTAAATTTAAAATGTAATTACTTAAATAATATTTTTATTATTAATTCCGTACTTCGAACTCTATCACCGCGTCTGTAACAGCATTTAATTAACGAAACTGTTAATCATTAACATTAAAGAGTATAAAAAATTAAAATGGTAAATTATGCGAAGCGTGCGTCGGGTTGCCGGGCAACGTAACGGCAAGATGGCGCGGGTGACGTCATCTGAGGGGGGGGGGGCAAGGTTGTGGCCGAGCGTGTCACTTCCCAATGAAAAAGAGGCCTGAGACCCGAAAAGAGGGCTGTCCTTGAAGCAATCGCGGAAGGCAAAAGTACGAAAATTATTTTGTTTGTTATGCGAAAATCGAGACAAATCTGCCTGGCACGGCGCTCGCAAGGGTCATAATTGCGTGAAGCACATGACAGCCCTCAGCGTGTTTGCTTTTCGAGTGTCATCCCAGAACCGTTTGACCTATGTCAAGTTCAGTGAAAGCGAAACTTGTCCGTTCCATACCGTTTGTCAATTCAATCTACTTCGGACACAGACTTAAAGAAATAGATGCGCCATGCATTAGACAGTTTGATTTTGACACTACGACTCAGTGTATTGACTTAATATAGGTGTACCTAGTTGTTACCTAAACAAATGGATAAAATCACTTACCTACTCACATGCAACATCTATTTTACCGAGATTTAACCAAGAAAGGAAATTAACTTTTCATCTATTTTAATCAGAAGATGTGCAACGAAATATACACAACTAGCTTTTGCCTGCGACTTCGCACGCATTCAATTACATATAAAACTTCCTCTTAAATAACTCTACCTAATAAAAAAACCGCATAAAAGTCCGTTGCGTAGTTTTAAAGATTTAAGCATACACAGGGACAGACAGCGGAATGCGACATTGTTTTATACTATGTAGTGATTTATATACGAGTATGTACTTATTTATAATCAATTCATTCACTCATATTACAAAGTAATAATTACAGTGGTTTTAATTATATTACTCGTATACGTATACGTATACGTTTTTAGTATTACAAATATGTCAAAAGGTATATTTGTCAAATATTTAGGTACTAAATAGTTTAATAGCATGAAAAAAATGTAACAATGTTGGTAGGAGTAAAAAAGACAACACAATTATTATTATTTATGTTTTTACGTCTATCAGACGCATATAAATAAATGCAATTTAAAATTATCACAATAATACAACATAATAACAGCTGTATTTTGTTGTCTGCCGTCTGATCGAGATTACCCCGAAAACAACTAAATTGATTTTGATAGCACTTTTACGTGAATTTAAAATACTTTTTAGGGAGTGACACTATTACATTTCAACTCTCTTTAAAGATTGCCCGTGCGTTTAAGGTTCTAGATTCGGATTTACGGAGTTTTGGGGTATATGTATGATTTATGTCTATGTTTTCAGTACTTCTTGTTAAACCTACTGTTGGCAGCTGTCGGAACTGCGGCGCAATTGAGTACATAACACAGAAAAGTAAACCAACCTTTTAGTAAATATGAATTTAAATATTTTGAAACAAAGACATTGTGTATAACATAATATTATTATATTGTTACATACAGGGCAAAGGTCTTACTGAAGGTTTTTTTGGTTTCGTTGTGATACATGAAAGGTATTCGTAAGATTTTTCGCGCTCTGTTCCATCTATTCTCCAACTATTGTCTCTATAAAAAAGTTATTGCCGAAATACAAATAAAAGACACACTTTTTTATTTTTCGCTAGGTTGATTATAGAATTCGAGACTTCTAGCCAGCCCTTCATAGTCATCATTAAGTTAAGGAAAACGATTCATGACATAATACGTCCAGCGCACATTGGTAGAACGACACACGCATCATAAAAACAAATAAAATAATACGATATACAACACGCGTATAATCTGTAGTTTGGGATTTTATTAGACACTTTAAAATATAAAGAAAATCTGACGTGACATTCATATTATTATTTTATAATCCGTATTAATTACTCGATTTAAAAATCGAATAGTTGAGCGTCGTGTCCGGTGACCGAGTGCCGCTCGTTAGCCGTGACAGCGATGACAATTGCGCATGACGTCACCGAACCAACACAGCCAAGCGTATTGATAAGGAAACCGCAAACACACTAGTGTGTTCTTACATCTGTGTTCACTATCGTACGCTTGTAGTTTCTACGCGTTATCTTGGACTAATATTGTCATGTTTGAAGATGCTGGCTGCTATATAAAACAATACATTGTGTGCTTAATATTAACTTTCATCATCATTTCGCATTCTTAAGTCTATTTAGAAAAATGTAAATATTTTGATACTAGTGTCGCAAATAGTTTTAATCATAAACGAAGTTGAAAAAGAGATTAGAAACATTTATGATTAAATATTTCAGCTTTTTATCACCAGTGTGCACTCTTTTATTTTTAAGGCCTATTCTGTACATTTGAAAGATATCTATCCGTAGTTTTGTGCGAACTTTCGGATCTCTACTTTTTCGATCTGCCTGCGGATGTCCAGATTATGAAAGGATATTTCTAATATATCAACAAATATTTTATATATTTGTTATCATGCTCCTAGAATGTTAACATTTAATTTTGTAAAGTATGGTATATTCCTCACCAAATCCGTCCGAATATGATACCACAGATTGTAAATTACTAAAACTGACCAAAACTGTAAAATTCCTAGAGCTCTCAGAATTCCCAGCGCTTCTAAAACTTGTAGAGTATCTGTTCAGAGCACCACTGCAATACGTAGTAACAGAACAGCGCACGCAAATATTTAAATATTCACTTTTACTCTTGCTCTCACTCTTCAGTGAAACAAGTACGTGTTTAGTGAGGTGTTAATGGTGCTTACAGCGCAGTAGAGCGGGTGGATCGTAAACAATGTGTAAGGTTAGGTAACAGCGCGCGCGATAGACATATACGTTATATCATTGCAGTAATTTTTCATTAAACTAGGTAAAGTCAAAACAGTCACCTAAAACATTCATTTAGTAATTTGATAAATAAATTAAAACATCGTTATCTTTACTAATATTATAAAACTGTGGAGCGTGTTTCAACGCGATAATCTCTGTACGGATTTAAAAAAATCTGTGAGAATTTTATAGACAATTTATTGAGGATTATCTTGTTTTAGACATTGGCATGAGACACTGTATATCACACGAAAGACACCGCAGGCCATAACTAGTGAGATTATAAAAGTGATTTTATCACTATTTAACATAAGGTGATCTACAAAATATGTATGAGCAAGTTCATTGGTTAAATATTCGTATTATTGCTACAATAGTGCAAGCGATAGTTAAACAGGTACGTTAAAAATTAATGGAAAAAGAAAAGACGACCACCACCACATATATTTATAAATTTAAAAAATGGTTCTTACAAAATAATAGAAAATTACAAAACAGAGGTGAGCGAACTACTGTGACGCCTCATGGAATATGCAGTCGTGCTACGACCGGCCGTGCATTATTTCATAGGGAAGGCTGAATTCGTTTAAAAACTCTACTTTTTGATATTTATACTTTACAAGTTTTCATCCACTATTTATCTTTTAGTTGGAGACTTTTCTTTACTCTCATACTCAGACTCATTTACTGTCTATTAATTGACCAATCAGTTAGTATTTTCATGAAGTGAAAGAGAAATAAAATAAATGCAGACTTAGTACCTTATCATTTCAAGTATAAATTACAATGCTAACTTGAAAATTCGTTTCAAAATAACCTTTTAGATTGTTAAATAATGTGACAAAAAATATGAGACAAGACAGCTCTGCATTAGTATTCTTAACATATTGATTAAGTATTTTACGATTTTCAACACAATCGAGTATTCATTCAAATCATAAGCTCACTTCAAACGATTTTCAAATCGAGTACATCTTAGAAGTTTTCTCAGTATTCTGTGAAATAAGGAGCTTAAGGTGGTGTACCTACTACCAAACTAGTAGCGAAATACGAGTGAATTAACAAGCTAAAATATTTTATCCTTGTTATTACGCAGTGAAATTTACTTGTTGTTACACAACATCTATATTCAATACCTATATGTCTGTATTTGTAGGATTGTAGTCCTTTTGTGTCAAAAACTATTAGTCCGTTAATCACAGTAAAAAGTCAACAGAATTATCTTCAATGTTTTTACGTCTTAGGTAACTTAACTTTTTCGACCCTATTGCTGCATGAACACAAATAAAATTTTAGTCATGAATCATAATAGAAACAAATGAGTAACTAATTCCTGTACTTCCCCTAAATATCTTTCACATTGAATCGCTTATTCGCCTTCAGTGTAACAAGAAAATGGTTTATTATTTAATTCACTTAGCGTGCGTTCGTGTAGAGCATAGATATGAGAATATTGTCCGTTTCGACATATTGATGATATGATAATTATTGGCAAGCCGGTTCCGAATAAATATTTGGTGATCCGCTGAATAAAAACGTTACAAATACAATACATTTACCTACTTTTTACGTTTTCTGTGTACTTTGAACGGATGGAATCATGTGAGTTAGCTTAAATAATTTTGTCTGGTGAATATTTAATTTAAGATATTAATTTTTAACACAGTTTACGGAATACATGTCCTCTGTCACTATTAAAGCAAGGATTAAGGTTATTCTGGCGACCGTTCACTAAAATCAAAAGTTAGACTTTCTCATTTTTGAATAATATTGATAGCTCACACGCCTAAAAACTACCTCGTAATGACTTTCTTCGTCGTTAAAACTAATGATAATAATTATTACACTAATTCGCGCCTAGCTTTAAATAACTATTCGCACTTAGACCTCGACTTTGAAACCTTATTACCAGCAGTTCTGGAATATGAACCTGATTACTTCAAATTCAATACTTAATCTTTCTTAGTTCAAACGTTAATCATCAACATATAGAACGGTATGTATAATTAATTAAAAAAAAAAACACCAAATTCAATTATTTAGGTACAGCAACAGTAGACATTTATCTAATAAGTGTGTGTCTGCAGTAATTGTGCTCAAGATAACATAATTATTCCTTAACAGGATGTAGTTGTCGAGCCCGAAGTCTATCTATGCATACCACTACAACAAGTGAGATGGTGCGATAAATTAACATTGTTGATAAGTCAGGTCACTCCTTTGTTAACTGACAATCGAGTTGGATTGTCAAACCCGTAGCTCCTCTTCACATGCTAATCGCTGATGGCACCAGATCAGATGCTATCGGACACGGTGGCTGTAGCCTTTTACAACATCTGTCTGTGAGAGTATTGTACGACTAGGTACAAAGGTTTCAAGGCAAGTTTTGATTTTTAAACAATATAATCTCTTAAAGTTGTCTAGAACCAAGATGTCTTAGTATTAATTACATAAGACCAAATGCGATATAACGTCAATTACTAGATAACAACAATTATTAGATAAGATTCTGACTTTATAAAAATAATAAATGACTTTATTGGACGTTAGATTGATTCTAAAATTCAATAAGCTTCATCAAAATCACATTAAGAGAGTCGCTGTAATTTTAAACCTATTTATCAAATAAACGATATCAACTTCTAAATGCTCCGTATAATTGAATTCTTAAAATTCAAGGAAATAAATTAAAAAAAATAGATTTATTCGCTATTCTAATATAATCTGTTCACAGTCTATGATCTAACGCAGAACATACTTGGTACCATGCGAAATTAATCTGAGGGACAAAGGTCGAATCTTTCTCCCAATAGCGAGATGTCGTAACGGGCATTTGTTTACCGGCCACCGGCACCCGTCTGACCCGAAACACGAAACTGTGTCAAGCAGTTTATTCAATCTGCCGACTGGAGACTCTCAACACACCACACGCGATATAACACCTAATTCCAAAGCAGTAAGACACAGAATCCACTCGCCAGCATCATGGGACTACGCGTCGTGGATGCATATGGTTTCTGTCCTTGAATATGGCGCTAACAATCTTTCAAAGAAAGATTGGATTGAGAAAGTCGTCTTTGAACTTTCAACTCTATGGTTTCATATTCAATTTCATATTTTGCTCCGTTATGTTCGTTATTAGTATTAAATAACTCGATTTTATTACAATTTCATCGTAGTATTTAGTTGGGTTCACACACTTCGTGTAATTGAAAGAGCCGATCATTTAAGTCATACTAAAACCTAGTTTTATAATTGATAACAAAAATGGGGTCAGTATTTTAAAAAGAGTCCCAATGCTTGTTTTACAAACAGCACAATTATGTTCTTTATAGAAAATACACAACAATATACATACATAAGTATGTCTACTTAATATAAGAATTATATAGCTTTGATTTTACCTTCAAACATTTTTAAATAATCTCGTTCATTCGCGTTCAATCCTTTATTTTGCAAATATTGCTATTGCTATTAGCGCAAACTGCAATTTCTAGATACTGGGTACTAAATGATAGTGTAAATTAACTGGATGTTTTAAATGTAACGCCTTATCGGGGGTGAAATGTGCACCGGCTCGTTATCTGAAACAACCATGTTATTTAATGTTCTTGTTTGACGCGCATAATTTGTTTTAATTTCACTGTTTCCTTCGTCAGCATCATTTAAATACTAAACTTCATAATTTTTGTAATTACAACATTAAATCATTGAGAAATTAATTTTGATGTATTATTTAATTGTTAGGTATTTCTTTAGTATTTTTATATTTAAGGAGGATGACTTTATAATCGAAATTTTATAAAACTGACTTCCGTAAGAAATTCATATTAATAATGTAGCTGCTGAAAATACAGGAAAATTAGAAAATTTATAAGATCAACAAAGAAACGTGTATTTTTATATTAAATTTTTAGGCTGATATAATTAAACGAGTTTTTGAATTACATTGAAATTGAAATACTTGTATTTTGCAAGATAAAAATTAGTTATCTTTAACTTCACATTCTACAAACATTTAATGGAATAAAAACTGATTTTAGTAGTAACATCATTTCTCAGCTTAATTTCATTGTTGACTTTGATATATTTATAAACATTAAGTGATTTAATTATCTCAATATTATCTTTACTCCCGATGTGTTCAGGTCTTTAGTCCCATCCGTTTCAGTCCAACCTACTCTCGGCGTAATTTCGTTAATACCATCTCTGAATTTACCCTAGTCCCTAAATAAGTACCAATTTCGTTAATCTTAACGCTTGGCTAACGAAACTCGTCACTAAATCCCGCATACGTGGCACTCAAACGAGGAAGGAGATTATCGTACCCCGTCAACCGTTATACTCATAGATAACACACGGCACGTCACATGCTCCTTGCCAAATACCGATATCTCGATCAATATTTATTTGAACGGTTTATTACTCGAAAATCGTAAGACGATAAGATTGAACAAAGACGCTTGATAATCAAGGAATAGTGTTTGTGGTGGTGATTCTGCCAGACGAAAAAAAAGTGCCATTTTACGAATAAATAAAATAGAAAAATATCTAAATCTATCTGAATTGATATGTCTAAATACATGTGTAGCTATAAGCAACAATTTTGATTTGAGATTTTTTGAGGTTGATACAAGAACTCATGGTGCCAATGTCCTTCGTATTTTTTACCTATCGACGCAAGTTGACATTGCTGTTTTGTTATTTGAAGGATATGGATTTTAGCATATGCATATAAGCATTAGCATAACTTAATAAAGGTGTTTTCCGTAGTCAGCGTAGACGACGCAATTGTGATGTGCTTTGGATATCTTGTGATCTGTGGTTTGATTATGCTTGTAGATGTTCATGGTCTTAGAAGTACTTTTCATAAACTGATTATTATAGGACACTGTTACAATTCTAGTTAGTGAATTTATAAGACTAACAGACCAACCACAGATGTGTTGCTGCCCCTGAGAACTAAGTTGGAACGCCTCGGGTAAGTATGTCTCCCTAATCACACCTTTCAGGAAAGAACGCAGCAGCGCTACACTGCTGTTATAAGGCAGAAATAGGTGTGG
>DWPV01000760.1:0-25132 GCA_018251915.1 Urbanus proteus proteus | reverse complement strand
TCCAAATGGTTCCTGTAAATATACACACGGTGCGGATTCAAACATTGGCTTTGAAACACGACCGTGTTTCTAGATACCTACTTCAAATTTCAAGCAAGTATAAAGTTTCGTGTAACCGGTGTATAAGAGGAAATGGTTTTAGAAAGCAACAAATAAGTACATATTTCGAAATAGTAGGTTTTTACTTCAAAATTTGTTTCAACACATGCATTGCTAATATATCTATGAGGTATAGCAACGAAAATAATAACCAGATATATTCACCAATACCGAATAAAGATGGAAGATACTAAACAGAGCTCTTCACCGAGCACGAGAGTTTAAAATCCGCGATCGATATTAGAAATCATAACCGATGTTTGTTGAAGTGCTGAACTCCCGAGGCCATAATCCTCTCGCAACTCCACTTAACAAACGTATAAATAATATTCAAGGCGAGGGAACATATTCGAGGGTACGCACTCGAGGGTAGTTTGACGGCGTAACGAATCGAAAAACCAAATCATCGAGTAGCACCCCTACTGCACGCCGCTACATGATAGTTTCACAACGTGGGCCGTGGAGTCGCTGTTGTGACTAATAAAATTGATATTGGGTAAACATCGCTGTTATGATTATATTTGAAATAGAAGGGAATGAAATTAAAAACAAATTTAACTTCAGTAAAATTAAAGGATTTTTAAAATTAATATTACACTTAGGTGTTCTTTTAAATTTAGCCTTTTATGATAGACAAGTACGTGCAATGCGTGAAGGAATATCACATTGTTGTTCACTTATTACTTTCTTACTATTGGGCACGCGTCTATTCTTAGAGCATGTGAGGCTTAGACCATTACATAAGTAAAGTGCGTGTTAGAAGACTTCACGCTATGTGTGATTTTTATGGCTTTCCTCGCAATGTATTTCTCCATCGCTTTGTTCAAAGCGATTCTTCATTGGTTCCGAAAACTTTGACAAATCAGAATGGAAATTGGGACTCTGGGGTTCGAACTTCAGACCCTCAATTAAAATGCCGAGTTTTAATCCACTAGTTCATTGTACCTATGGCAGTGTTGTTTTGATTAAAAAATAAAATAAAGGCTTCTCCACAGTTTTTTTGTTCTTAAATCTTTAGGGCTGGCCCTTAGCGGTCTGTCGAGAGTGCTCATGCCGTTTTTTATATATTTTAATTTTAATTTCATATCGGGCGCTAATGGCGGGGCCGCAGCCCTGCGTGCCGAATCGCACCGAGGCCAATGTATTCATAGCGTAATAAAACTTAATGTAGCGAATGAACTAATATTGTCTTATTCAATATTTAATTTTCAAATATGAATTTGCGTAATTTTTGCGATTCATAAATTTTGTTCAAGTTGCGGTAGGGAGGAATGAGTTTTCACTTACCGTGGTTAATGTATTGATTACAGATAAACATATTGTGGGAATGTCGAGGAAAATTTGAGGTCAATGACCTATTTCCGTTGTATGTGGAATTTAGTACAATACTATAATAGTTATTATGATACATTAAGAATCAATAGTTTGAAGTAAGCGCACTTTATATTTATTCGTACATTTTAGCCCTTTGAGCCTCCCCTATTAACCTCCGTTAAAGGATTGCTATCGCACCTGGATTACGTGTGACCGCAATAGCTGTTCATGTTACACAGGAAGACGCCACTGTCCATCTTCTGGACTTCATCATAGTTCACTACTACATCCATGGGAAGAAAGGGAGTAATACTATTCAAGACCGACAACACTCTACATAACGACTTAGGATTCGGAAATAATATTAAAAGGAATCTTTAAGCTGAAAGAGAAGACTTTCTAGACTCATAGCCCCACAGTAGGATTGTCTCCTCTGTCGTGGGTACCATGGACACACAAAGACGAATACACTTACACCCAGACCTAGAACAGAAATTTAACTCATCATTCAGATATCTGGGTATCGAACCCCGGACCCATAGAGCGTCAGACTGGTATGGTAACCGCTCTACCAGTGGTGGTCGCTGGAACAGGTTCGTCTTGTGGTCGGTGGAACAGTCAGTCTTCTGGTCGTGAGAAGAATATTTTGTGTGTTTAATAATTTCCCGCTACCTATGTTGATATTTGTAGTTTTATTGTGTTAGAATAAGTAATATTAATGAAAAAGTCATGATAGTTACTATCAATATTGGCTCAATGCAATAGGGTAGGTGACAAGTCGGTTTAATAAAAAGTGGTAGAAAATTCATTTTAAACATTTTTAGATTTAAGGAATACGTATGATAATGGAGAGCTTTCTTTAATGATGTAACGAAACATAAAACAATACACATAAAACAATACAAACAGTAAATATGCTATCCAATTAGTAGGTATTAAGTTGTCACTCTCTGAAGTTCTGTAACTTCTTTTTTAATTGTTCTTATAAGTATAGATGGTTATCATACCTAAATTTGATTCCAGATGTGTTGCTACTCCTGGGCAAAATATGTCAGGTTAATCAATTCGCTGCATCACATTATACCCAGGTAGGGTTACGTGGTTCACGTTACCTCATTCCGTTTGCGTAGACCGATTGTATCCACGATGTTATCCGGCTGTTTCGAATAACCTTTAAGCCGTCACCCCTCATGTACCGAGCAAACAGTGCCGAAGTCAAATCAGAGCCAAGTTAATCCGTTTAGGTGCGCGAACCCACTTGATTAAGTTTAATTTATTTTAAAAATCAGCTCGGGCCGCGCCACCTCCGGCGTGGCGTCCCTCCGAAATACATTATTCAGTGTTTTAGAATAATTTTCAAATTCGATTACATAGGGCCGAGGGTCGGTAAGTGGGTGGGTCGGGCGGTGCGCGGCGGGTGTATTTAGCCAACACGGGGGTCTCGTCGCGTGCGATTCTGATTTGAATATGCGACGCACGTGGCCTCCCGCGCCCTGGGGACCTCGACGATCATATTTCAAACGTCACCAGCGATGTCTCACTCAGATACTATCGGCCGATAAACGCCGAGATACAGGCAAGGGTGGAATAGTGCCGCGACGAGGTTGACGGCTATTTTTTACCCCGCGATTATCGCTGCAGTTGACACCTAGATATTACTTTTCGCTCGTACTCGTATACTATACAGGCATTTTGTGGCTGCGAATCGTGTTCGCGAGTGCACTTGAAGTTTATTGGCATGACAATTTTCTCTGTGACTTTTTGAAATAATTTCAAACGAATTTTTGTTAGAAATATTGTCATACGCGCAAAATATATGGATTTATAGGTCAGCCGTTGCAGGTTTCTATGTCTAATAAAATGTACCTACCATGAACAATTAGGTTAGGTATATTCCATGAATTTTTACGACTACTTCTAACTGTCGGAAACGATTCTTTTATATCGAACATACTATATTTTAGACATCGAAAATAGTTTTAGTGCAGAATATATTTTTCAAGATGTATTCTCAAAGCAAATTTCGGTAACTAATAGTGCGCTCACGCATTTGCACATTAAACCAGAAAATATTTTGCAGGCATAAGAGTTTAGTGTAGGTAACATTTTTATTTCCATAGAGGTATCGAAAACCTTTGTTGTTTTATCGCAATTACCGAAAACAGTTTTATTCCAGTGGAAGTATTTAAAACTATGTACCTAATTTAATCCAAAGCAGGCATGGAAAACTTTTTTTTGCCGTGCAGGCGTCGGCAACCTTTTCAGTCATAGCAGACATCGGTAACCTTTTTCTGCATGCAGGCATCGTCAACCTTTTTCACCATTGCAGGCATCGGAAACCTTTTTACTCAGGGTACATTCAACATTCTCACGTGATAGCTATAATCGGTGGGAGTGCGCGCACGCGCAGCCGCGTGCCGGCGGGCGACCGCCACGCGGCCGCTGGCACTCCATTACCGCGAGACCGCGTCGCTGATCACTGTGCTACTGTAGGGTAGTGTGGTGACAGGGACATCATCTGAAAGAAAAAAAGCTTTGGAAGTCATCTGAAAAATATAAAAAAAAATGGTGAAAAAAAATTTTGGTTACGGAAAGCTATTGATACTAAGGTCCATTTGATACTAATTTTAACATAACGGTCACTTTGTTTTTTTTTTTATTTTTATTTTCAGTAATTATTATATTTCGTGGGATTCATGAAAAACTATATAAATGCAATGGCACTTCAATTTTAGTTGTTAACCGAGTTCAAAAAATATCTTTATTTTGATGTACCTACCTACATATAATGAACTGGTAATTACCTGATAATCAAGCCGTAAAAACAAATACTCATAAAGGTTAAATTTCTCTAGTATTTAAATGTTAAAGGGACGGAAGCAGCATACTCAACCAGCCATTTCAAAAATCCTCTGCGATACCTACTCTGTGGCAACATCGGGCAACATTGATGCGATTGTGTCGGTTCTAGCAAATCGCCGCGTAATCCGCTGCTTGTATCGCAAATCGAGATATGACGGAATTAATTCAGCCGCTCGCTGGTAATTGAAATGAAGACAGCGTGACAGATGTAAGCCCCAGATTGAAAACTTAGGCTTTTAGCTGTGTATTGCAGATAGTGGTTTTATTTTTAATCCAAAAGAAGCGGGCTTAGTCTCTTTTCATTCGCTTCGACATAATCTACCATATAGGTAACGTATGCAATTTATAAATAAGTTATTTCTGATGGTAAATGATCAATTCTACACATAAACATCTTTAATCACCCCAAATAAGAATGGCGATTGGGAGGATGTTAGGTACAGACGCAATACTTCCTCTGAAAACTAAATTTTAAAGCTGTGTGTAAATGAAATTGCGTGTACCTTCATTAGGTATTTTAAAATCATAAATCATACAACATTATTGCTTTTTATAAAGATATAGATATGGTAGTTGTATACGATGCGAAATATTAAAAATTGTAGTCTAAACGGTTTGAATGCTTGTATTATACTCTGCGCGTACGAAGTCGCTGGCTAAGCTAGTATGTAGCAATAATTGTCTACCTACTCCATAACTATAGCAAGCAACTCTAAGACATGTAGATTACATACATATCCTATAGGTAGATCAAGAGGCTCGAGGCTCGTCTTAGTCTTAACGCACCAATGCGTTTCGCGTACAGTCCGCAGATCCTCAATAGACTGTCCTATCGAATACCTACTTACATAGACATCCTACGTAATTGCGATGTCTCAAAGACGACACGGAATAATGGACACCTTGGTGCGCTTGTTACGAGAGTTTAATTGAAAGGTTCTTAGGAAACGACGAAACAAAAGCTATTCCGGATTAAAATTCCCGGACGCTACAAACGGAAGCTTAGGTGTTTTATTTATAACTTGGGATACGGGAATTTAAATTTAAACCGTTCAATTAACAAGATTCTAGCTGGAACCAATTAAATGAATGTTTTAAGGTTACAGCGGTAATATACCGACGTGTTTAAGCTAATATACATCATTGTTTGAATTGAAATATCAATTGTTTGGGGAGTTGTCAATTCGAAGGTAAAATTATCGTTACACTTCGGGCTAGGACCATATTGTAATGTCCAGGTGCTCAGATTTTTTAAACTTTCCACCTTGCATATTTTAGAGAACTGTTTTTCGTCGCTTTCTTTGGACAAGTCATAAAAAAGATATCTAAAAGTTGCTACGGATAGAGACTAAGTTGAAACGCCTCTTCGATCATCATCTTTTGAAACAAAAACACTGTTGTTATGAGGTACACAAAGATATGGCGGTGCTGTTTTAACCAAATGTTGAAATATATTTCTACAGAATTTTAAAATCTTAAACTCTCAAAATTATAATATCTCGTATTGAAATTGATAACACATTGTTATAATTTTCAAAAATTTGAGATGTAGATAGGTATCTAAGGTTCAAACCAGGTCATCACCAAAAAATTATACCCTTTCAAATCTTAGTACAAACGTAATTATTAATCTTTAAGCATTGAACCAAATGAACACAAATAGAAAATGCTAAGAAATTCAATAACCGTCCGCAATTCTTTGGATTGTCGACCCAACAGAGGGAATTCGTCGACCGATGTTTTTATGTTACCTACCTACAAATCTTATTCTGTGAGTATAAGGTCTATTTTGGTGTGTGAATGTAGTCGTTTCCGCCCTTATAAAGTTGGGGTTGGTCGAGATTGAGTGTGGGACACCACGCAGCGAGGCTTCGATTATTACTCGAGTCTCGATCTCGATACACCACTCGATGTATCGCGGGGTTTGCACTAGGAAACTCTGCACTTGTCCGCATTAAATCGGATTCATTCGATTTTTTGTTCAAAGAGAATTCATAGTAGCCTGATAGGAAGTAGATATTTTTCTATTTGATTTAAATTATAAAAAATAGTGGGAATATTCGTCCGTATTTATATATTTGTTTGTCTTAAGACTTACATAACTTTTTGTTTAGAAAAGCAATAGTAATATATTAGTGTCTGTTCTGGAGTACGTTTCCAATCTTATTTGAGGTTAATTACAATTACCAATCTATAAGTAGCAGAAGCCATTTACCTATCGTTAATGTACGTAGCTACACCATGTACTTATGCAAACTGATTTTTTTAAAAGGGACTGGACAGAGGAGCTATGATATTTTAATAGTTATCTATCAAGTTTAATTCAATTTGTTCAATGATGTTTAATAGTATGACTGACCTATTGTAAGAATATCTAACAGCACATTCGCTTGGTTTTCGATAAATGTGGGGACTCTTTCACCAAATACAATCGTGCCACTGTGGCTTTTGATTCGATCTGTTGACAGACTGATCGACATGTGTCACGTTTAAATGAATCCGTATTATGTATGCCTATGATGAGCATCTACTTTTAATATAATCTTACTCAATTTTAACTAGACTAAGTAACCAAACTATTTATCATGATAATAAAAGGTATCGTTACAACGCAAAAATATTTGCGATAGTGCTAGTTTTTGTGGATCCATGGCTTAATTCTTTTACTAAGTAGATTATTTAAAACCTGTATTTAGTTATCTTTACTTTTAGAATACCTAATGACCCAGTCCTTAACAAACACGTAGATATAGGAACTCTTCCAGAAGACGGAATATAGGAAAATCAAACGAATGAAAATAACATATAAACTACAAGTTAAGTCGTGAATCGTGATAACCCATTGCAATGTCGTAAAATATTTTTCTCCCGAAACATTCTTATTTTAGAATCTTTTCTGAAACAAAAGATTCGTTCCGCAGCGGGCCTGCCGAGGCTGAAATATCAACAAAATGAAAACATCAAGATTCAAGATCTTCGAACTAGTTGGCCGACAAGTCTCCCCTCTGTATTTGGTCTCGGCCCATATGTTGCGTCGAATTTATTATTTTATTATATTTTTATTTACTATCCGCCGAGACGAGTGTTTAAGCCGACATTTATGATATCCTCCTGTGGTTTCCATCGAGGGGTGAGTTGCGTTGATGCGCCATTGTTTCATTTTGCACCCTTGTTTTGTCAGGTTGATACAAAGACGAAGTTGACTATAAATTTACATGTGTATAGGTAGTATCGCGGCGCGGAAACTGCCTTGGTGACTTATTGACCTACAAAACCACTGCCACCTGAAATATGATACGGCCTTTACATTCAACGTGGGCTGGAAGGGATTGACCATTATTTTAAATAACTTTTATAGGTGATCCATGGTACGGCTATAATAATAGTACCGCTGCACTAATTTACTGTAGATATAAAAACATTCATTGCTGCAATAAAAATAAAAAAAAAACATCAGGACATATGAAAGATCTTTTTTTTTTAATTTGCCATATAGCAATGATTATAATAGCCAAAGAGGAAATATACATAGTGTTAACACTGAAAAGTAACGTAAATTTTATTATAGTTTAAGATTATTCCCATCTATCACAAAACCACTGGAATACCAATTCAGTATCGCAGTATTTCACGACACATTTTTATTTTGATTTGAGTAACGTAACGCAAACAAACGAAAACTCTCGAACTATGCACCGGAAGCCCGCATCCATCATTTTAAAACGCGTTTCTATTTCGAAAATTTAAGTCGATGCAATATTTTAAATCGGTTCGCATTGTCGAGTTACAGCAAATGAAAATACACGAAAGTGCAGCTCGCTCTCCAATGATCCGTGCTTGGCGCGATATTATTTCCATCGTTCACAAAGCGAGCCCATCAAATCATGTCGCGACCTGCGGTGCCCCCGCTCTGAAAAATTAAAACTGGAATCAAAATAGCCGATAACTTTTTGCCTTCAAGCAGATGTGGTATGGGAACATCTATATCGCTAGAAGCATAGATTGATGTGTTATGGGGAATAAAATGGCCGATAACGCTTTGTCTTCTAGTAGAAGCTCTCACTAGACGCGTATCACTGTATTATGAGAATGGTAGAGTTAATGGTTTAAGTCATTTTCGGGTACTTCTAGCCGCATAAAACACAGTTATAAAGCCGAACTTAATTAAATTTAATAACTATTACAGTTAAGCGCTTATTTGCATGGAGCAATTTATGACTTTTTATAAGTGTTAATTGATTTTATGTATCATTTGTACCGTACCTTTAACTATGACTGCTGTAAAATTATGAAGTGATGCAAAAAGTATTATTATTTTATCTACTGCCTTTGTTAGCCTGATCCGAAAGACACTTCAGCTTGATAGGTAAGGAATAGGAAGTAATATTGTGAAGACAACCCGGATTTTATTCATAAGTGTCTGGTTTTCCTTGAGCATTAAACATAAATAAATATTTTATTATACTTCAGGTACTATAGGCTTTAATAAACTGCAATATATCGCACAGAAGTAATTAAAACAGAAGAAACACTTGTTCGGGTAAAACTTTACTTGTAGCGGATTTGTAGCTTGTATGCTTTTATCAAAGTACTTATACACCTCGTTTTTAGCAAGAGTTCGAAGTTTTTAAACATTTTGAATATTTTTTCTTTTGACGTTAACAGTAATTATTTTTAATTCACACAATGTTTCGTGCTAACTGCGAACTACTGTTAAAATAGTTTAAAATACAGTAGATTTTAATATCTGTTCAATATACATATATGTAATTTTAACCCATTTTTGACACACGGGTAGTATTCAATACCGCAGTGAACTATTTTTAGGAGTTTAAAAAGCATTTCCGCTAACATTTTTTAAATATATTCCCAATAAAATTGAAACGTTTCCAATCTGCAAAAAGCCGACTTTCCACCTAATAGAGTTGGGCGTACCATAGTAATAATGAGAAGAGAAATCATAGAACTGTCAGGAGCAAGCCAGGAATGTATTCATTCATAACGCAGATTGACGAGGTCATGTGTTTGAGCGGCCCAGCGGGGTTCCTTAAGGGTTATTGAAATAATCGGCCAAGTGAGAGTCGAACTTGCACATGGAGCGTTCCGTACCACTAAATGTTGGCACGATTATCTCCATCAGTGTTTATTGTGTAACATACAGACGCGTAGATGGCTTCGTAACAAATTAATAATTTATTACTAAAAAGTGTTTTATTCATGTTATTTGTATTTATTATGATGCCTATTATAGTATTAAATGCATTTTGTAAATTTAAACCTTTCCTATTATGGGTCAATAGATAAACCACAAAATGTCGAAAAATACCAGTGTTTTGTATGAAGGGTACTCATACAAAAAAAACAGGTGTTTTTCGACTTTCATTATAACTTTAGTATTTGTTATAATAGCGGTGACAGCAAGACACATTTTGTGAAAATTTAAAGTGTCTGATTATTACTCTATATGAGGGGTACTCATACAAAAAACTGGTATTTTTCGACTTTCACTACAACTTTTTTTTTAACTTTAGTATTTTTTATAATAGCGGTGACAGCAAGACACATTTTGTAAAAAATTCAAGTGTCTGATTATTTCCTAGAATTAGAACCCTAGAACATACGGTCAGACAAACAGACAGCGGACGCTTAGTAACAGGGTTCCGTTTTTACCCTTTGGGTAAGGAACCCTAAAAATCTGCCGCCACCGACCCGCCTTGTTTCGCCACAGATTGGGGTAAGATTTCAATCGAACGGGTGACACCAACGAGCGACGAATTTTATGTTTTGGAAAATGTTAAAGGATTGTGCATTCGGCCGTGTCTAACTTTTTCGGACTTTTATCGATAGTCTATGGAGTATTAAACAGATTAAGAAGAACTTCGTTTTTTAATGCCAATTATTTTGTCCATGTGTTTGTCTGAGATAATTTGTTACTTACTAGTAAAATAATTCGTAGTAGGTATTTGCACTAACCAAATGAAAAAAATAGGTACTAAAGAGGTACAAATCTAAACATTAAGGTACAATTATGTACGTACTGAACACAGTATAACACTACGTACGTATAACAATACGTATGCATAATAATTGGAAATGGTAGAGACATACAAATAATAAAAATGTAAAATAAATAAAAAAGAAAAGTTAGCGGCATCTACCTGAGTTTTAATTAATTTCCTTGTCTTATCGCGGCCTATTTGATTTGATTACGTTCCCTTAAAAATCTTAGGATGTGACACGTTGGGGGTAGAACCAGAGGGACTGCAGATGGAAATGATAGATAATGGAACATGTCACGATGGGGTCCGTTAATAGATGAAGCCTTATTTGAATATTGTCCTCGATTGGCGGGGGGTAGTGTAAATTAAATCGGTACCTACTGTGCAGGTAGGAGTTCCCTGCGGTAGTTGGGGATTGGGCTGATTTTATGAAGTGCTTTTGTTTGATATCTTTCAATTGTTTTGATAGAAAGAAGGAACTTTTTAATTATGGCTTTTGTTGATAATTGGTATGGAATTTTTAACGTCGCATTGCGAAGTTTTTAGCAAACTGATTAGTTTTTAGAGTTTCTGTTTCAATTCCCGTTGTTAGTTATATACATATGTATGTATATCTTTATCATTTGTCGGTATAGTTTACGTTAATATTTTAAACCTTACGAAAAAATAATTCTACGAGTAATGTGTTTGAAATATACAATATTTAAGTTTGTTGCAAATATTTAGTGAGTCGGACAGCGCGTGGCGTGAAAAATGGACGCGTCGATAGCTCGCCGCCGCCTAATGAAGCAGAATTCGATAGCGTGGCTCACGGTGAATTAGTGCAACTATTGCACGGCAAATGTTCAATATAACTTGTTTTTTATAATATAGTAATAGTAAACAAATTAGTGGTCCATGTAATATAATACAAGTATTTCCAACCTTAGTCACGGATGCATTGAAGACTATGAGAGTGGTTTACGCTCTGTTATGTTATTTTGTACCTTTGAGTAGTTGACAAAATCGTTTTTTTTATGTGACAATTGTATTAAAATCTAAGCATAGTAAAACTCTTAATGAGACAAATATAAGGCCAGGACCGTCAAACATCAGATGGTTTGCGCCTATTTAATGAAAATAAAAATAATATAACTACAATTATTGATGAAGCATTACATTGACGTCAATTCTATTAAGTTAATAGATAAAACTAGCTAAAAATATATAACAGGTTTGAATTTATTCTTGTGTAGTAGCAGGTATATATTTTTCTGTTTGATATAAATTTCAAAGTATTTTGGACTATGAAAAAGCCTCCGATCTGCATTGCAGTTTGCAGCTGCGTGGCGGGTCACGACCTCAGCTATTACTAATACTTTTTATAACACATTCCCACAACATATGTAGTAAATAATGGAGTGATACTAAAATATATGTGTATTTCATTTAAATAAATATTTTAGACACTTATTTGGTAACCTTATATACTATTAAAATGATGTCTATCTTCTACAACCTTTCGTAATGTCTTAGTACGAATTGTAAGTTAAATAACCCTTGTCTGATTTTCACTGCGTTCTATGGACATCGGTGACTGAAAATGCTAACATTGTCGTGTATTATGTTCCCATATGTGGTATGTTCCTTAAAGATTATTTCTAAATATAATAATTTAAGAACAATTTTTATTAAATAGAACAAAGCAGCCAAATCACAAAAAGTTCTACCACTGATAATTAAACAAATCAATAATTCAAATAAAAATATTAATTCATCCATTCAGGCCTGCGGTCCTAA
This sequence comes from Urbanus proteus proteus, assembly GCA_018251915.1. NCBI lineage: Eukaryota > Metazoa > Arthropoda > Insecta > Lepidoptera > Hesperiidae > Urbanus > Urbanus proteus. Next base: position 13,079 of record DWPV01000760.1, on the reverse strand, counting down.
GTGATTGCGCGAAAAAATGTACCCACATTTTGGGTATGAAATAAATAAGCCTAGCTTTTCTAACATGAATATTTTTTGAGAAATATCCACCTGATAGATGGATTGGAAAAGAGAAACGGACCAGGAAAAAATTGTCAAAATCCCGGCGCACATGAGCCAATAAGCTAAATTGAAATACCTCCGCCATGTCGGAGTCTTTCAAAGTAATTGGTTGACGGAGCTTTCCACGATTAGGGTTGCGTCTAATAAGTTCTTCTTACGTTACGTTGTATGGAAGGGTTGGCTGAAATAAAATGGAAACTTGAAATTGTGTGGAGGTTTTTAGTTTTAAAATTAATTCCATTGTGGTGTAACTCATATGTAAGCTATATGCGATACTATGGAGATGACTCCATTTTAACGAAAATATTCGATGATAGTTCATAGTTTGTTGCAATTATATGGAACTTTGTGATTAACGTTTATATGGTATCTTTGAGTGAAATAGCGAGTAAATCTATCGCCCATATCAGCCAAATATTAGGTATCTGTGCTTTTGGCTCTACTTAATGTTGAAATTTGCGGCTAATTCAAGCTTTTGAGTGATAAACACCGACTTCAATAAGGATAGCGTTGCGATAACTATAAATAAAAATTGCATTACCACTTATTCTATTCTGCATGTACAAGGTGAATCTGAAACTATACCTACATAGAGAAATATTTTAAACATGCAAATACCAATGCATTAATTGGTTTAAACTATATGAAACAGGGTGGTTATATAACTGCTAATCATCTTTAATTAGGTACTTACTACGTTTTTACGTTTATTCAAAACCTAAGATACGTCAGTCATTTAAAAATCAAGGTAGTCCTTAAGATACCTGACGTATACGGTAAGTCGTGACCAATACTTAAATTCCCAATTTGTATTATCAATAAAGTTGTAGAGACATCGAATGTTCGTACAACGCAGGCCGTATTCATTCGCTAAGTGAACCTAAACGCGGCTGAGTCTTTTGGCTAAATAGACGATCTGCTTTTCAAAAGGCAATCTTTGCGAATGCACCGGGCTAGTTCATTCTTTACGTAAATCAATTTAGGTAAAATCCTTAGGAACTTCTTGTTGTAACGTTTCCGGACTTAATTCAGCCCGGAATTATATGGTCCAATAAAATGTATCATTTTAGCTGACTGTCAAGGAAGGGTTGTGTTTGATAAATAAGTAACGAAGTTTACAATTTTTAATTTTAACTTTATAATTTCGCCAGTAACCGTCGTCAGCCATAAAATCATTCAACAAAATAATTATGTGTTATGAAAAGAAAAGTATTTGAGGCTACGTCTCTATTAGATTTTAGATTTTTTTTAATTTTCTGCGTAAACATCTTAGAATGTAATCTTGTCCAATTAGAACTTAATTAAGAACTAAAACCATATTTCTAGACTGTTAATTAACTTTGAATATAAATAGAGTACATAATTCTATAACTATACTCAACCTTCCCTTTTAGTTAAAGTCTTAAGGACTGAGCAATTTGTATTCATACGAATTTATTCGCTAAATAAACCTTAGCTTCGCCAAAGTTCGTGGAAGATCACTCCCGCTTAGACTTAGGGTCCGTCAAAAGGAAACTTAATACATACCTAAATATCAGGAGATATCACAATAAAAAATGTCAACATTTAACGCTTTTAAGATTGACTATCACTTATAGGGATACATGTTATTCAATGCTATGTAATTCAATGTCTAATCTGAAGTGTTTTTGTTCTCAAAGGTTTCATGTAAGGAAATCTAGCTTATTCCCTTTTATACAGAACAAAGCAAAGAGAGTTTAATACTAAGATAATACCAAAAGATGGCAGTATAGTAAAACCAACAGAAGACGAAATGCTTTTCCAATTTCAACATATTACATTAGACACACAGAGGGTGTGCAATGGTGCATCGGCGCTCATAGAACCCACTGATGTGTTGAGTGACGCTTCATCACGTTCAGTGAACATTGGCCTTTAGGCGTACAAAGCACACCAATTTCTGATAATTTAATAAAAAAAATTCGATATTGACTTTTCTTATCTGTTAATTAAAAAGGAAAGATAATACTTTACTGCTTAACATTAAATAGATACACAGACATCTGCAGATTCGATGTAAAATCACCAGTGTTGCAGGCAAGGATATTCTCGCCAACTAAAGTCAACAAGTTGGTCCATTAAAAATACATAAGGATAAAATATTAAAAAATCTTTAAATTCTAGTCAAAATTAAACAGTTGCTTAGCGTCGCAGCATCATGGAATTAAAGTTGTTCTCATAGAACTCGTCGATGTGTTGAGTGACGATTCATCACGTTCAGTGAACATTGGCCTTTAGGCGTACAAAGCACACTAACATTTGATAACTAAATAAAAAAATCGGACATTGACTTCTCTTATTTGTTAATTAAAAATTAAATACTAAATACATATTATTTTCTAAAGACTTAATTAAAAACCAGACATCTGCAGATTCGTACTAGAATCACCAGCGTGCAAGCAAGATGATTCTTGCCTATTAAGGTTAATAAATTAGCTGGTCCATTAATAATACATAAGGATGAAAGATTAAAAAATCTCCAATTTCTAGTCAAAATTAAACAGTTGCCTGGTGTCGTAGCACACGTAGCATCATGGAATTAAAGTTGCTCTCATGGAACCCATCGATGTGTTGAGTGACGCTACATCACGTTCAGTGAACATTGGCCTTTAGGCGTCAATTATTCGTCTCTGTGTGATTCGAACTCATTTTCAATTAAATATATGGAGATAATCAACTCATATTTTTTTGTTAAAATATTTTTTTCTATTTGTAAACTACTAAAAATATATTTGTAGAATATTATAAATTTGATAACTTCTAAATAATAAATATGTAGTCAAAATTTTAATCATCAAAGTATTAACGACATATCACGATACATATTAATAAAATAGGTATTATTACGTAACACTCTTTCACATCTTGTTTTAGCTTCTGATGCCTATAGGTATAACCACAATCTCGTCTAAAAATAATAAGTATTAGTTCTTAGATAAGCTGCACCTGTGTCAAAAATCCTTTAAAAATTGAAAATTATACATATGTAAAATACAAAAGTAAAGTTGTAAAGTAGGTAGTCAGTCATCATCAGACACAAATCCATTAGCCCAACAAACGCAACAGCAATAGCAAAACGGGCAGTATATTAGGGAATTTTTCCTCAATTCTCGTCAGCACTTGATTAACTCGGCTCGATCGTAATTATTTTCCCGTCCCCGGATAGCCGCGAGGGATTTGTATAATCCTGATTGGGTACGTATTGCGATTCGATGGAGTGTGCGAGCGCACGTGGCGAGGTATTATCTCGCTTCTCGGCGCTACGTGCACCCCCGTTCGGGTAAGATTGAGTTAAGGTGACGTGCGGACGATATTAGATTGAAATCCTAACTATTGGAATTAGCTGATTGAAAGCGGTTGAAACTCAGATAAGGTCCGAGGTTCGAAATCTAGGCACGTGTTTTAGATTTTTTACTATACTTTAAAAATAACTTTTTGAAATTTATATCTATTATAGTTAGCTTTGATAGTAAGCTTCGTGAGGAAACTTGCACGCCTGTGATTTCTTAAAAAAACTCAGTGGTCAAGATGGTCAGCACGGTGGGCTACGGCCTAAGCCCCTCTCACTTTGAGAGGAATCCGTGCCCAGTAGTGGGCCAATAATGGAATGTAAGTAGCTAACTCTGACGGCGACTTTCACTGCCGATAATATGACAATGGGAATTACTTTGCACCCTCTGTCCAATTACTTATTGTTACCCTAATTATATTAGGTAGACTTTATTTAATTACTTGATTGATAAACCATTATTTACGTAAATATTTATTGACTTTACGAATTTTAAATACTACTCACTCTATTATAAATATCAATAGATAACAGAGGTCACCCATAGGTAAGGGTGACAAAGATCTTCCGATGCAGATGCCATGCTGGTCAAGTGCTAATTCTATCATTTCTTGTAAGTTTCTGCCATAAAAATAATTAAATAACATGTTTTAGCTACAAGAATTGAAATACATATTGTTATTGATACATATTTAGGGCACCTATCTGCCTACTAGGAGATCTAAGAATTCAGATGAATATAAGGTAAGGCTGTTGCATCAGTTCCCTTATTACATTATTATTTTTTAAATAAAAATAAACAATATTTTTTTAAATGGGAAGGGGTAGGTAATATAGGGCACGACGGGTGGTAATGGATGGTATAAATCACACACCTTTTCCATAACTTAATGAAAAATTCTCCTACATGTGATTTTCTATTGACTTTTCTTATATGCTAATTAAAATGTGAAATACATATTTGTGAAGCTAAGAAATATGCTTACTAAAGACTTCAAAACCAGACATTTCCAAATTCGAAAAATAATGCCAGTAATAGTAGTTATACTAGTATAGCAGGCAAGAATTATTCTTGCCTATTAAAGTCAATTACCAGATCGGTCTTCAAACATTTACATAGGGATAAAAGATTAAAAAATTCCAAATTCTAGTCAAAATTAAAAAGTTGCCTAGCGTCAGGGAATTAAAGTTGCCTCCTAATATTCCGACGCCTGGGGCCTAGCGATAACGCGACAATGGGAATTTACTGTTCGCACTCACTGCCCTGTTCTGTAACCTAATTATTACCTACTTCCTCTTATAAATTATAAGAAATTATAAGTCATTATAATGAATATTTTATGAATATCGCGAATAATTTCAGACTAGATAAAAAAATCAAGGACCTTTGTGGTTGAGTGGTTTGACACACAGAAAGCCCCGGATTCGATTCCTGACAAGGTGGACATTTTATGAATCTAGATTTCTATCTTAGATCTGTGTACTTACTTCTGTTTTTGCCCTTACCCAAACATTTACAAGACACGGCATTCCAACGCAAAGGAATAAGTGTATAAATATCCAAACAATAAATAACTGCTAATATTTTGAAAATTAAGAAATGGATACTCAAAGTGTAACGGGCCCTCGATCCCAACCATGCTAAACCTCGGGGCAGAAAAACCGAAAGAGAAATTAATTAATCGTCAAGTACCCCTGGCGACCAGTAAAATGTTTTCTCATTAACGTCTCCACTAAGATTATTTCGCCATAAGCCCCCACCGCATTACTAATCACCGCTTCAAACACTCAGTGGCGCCCCCTCGTGACCGTCGAGCGCACTAACCCTCCCTCGGTGGCCGAATTGAAAACGTATAGCTTCACACACGAGAACTTCGATATCAAAGGCGGGTAGGTGGTCGCAAACAAGCCAAGATTTATATAAATTCGGTGTCGGGAACCCGTCCGTAGCAGGCACCGAACGTTTTTGTTTGCGAAACTGTCAAATAATTAATTTCCTTCTCAAAATGAAAACATTTTAAATAGCCAATTTCGAAAATCGAATCAGTACTGCATTAACTTGCGAATAAATAAGCGTACAATGGATAATCGTGTCCGAGCAAACAGTACTGCGTCGTAATACGTCTCGCTGATTTTGCAAATTCCCTTTTTGCAGGTAAACTCTTGTCCGTTAGTCATTTAGCGCTGAATTTTATTCGCGGAGCCAGCTAACTGAATTACTCGAACTATTTGCAATCGAAACTACGTACAAGACTGTTCAATAAAAGTGAACGGGCGCTCGGCAACATTTTCTTTCGTTTGTTTCCTTTCACATTATCGTGAAGGGGATGAGGCGGGTCTGACTGGCGTACGGGCTTCGCATTTAAAAGCGATATAAAAAACTTGGGCCTTTATTTCGCAGGATGACCTAAGTGGCCGGCCGGACCGTACAAAACCCCTCGTGGACTTACCTGTATTTTTCCACTTATTTATCCAACGTTTTTTACATTCGCAATGTTTGTTAGTACGCGCTTTGTCTGTTTGGGAAGATCTTGTTTTTTAACGAGTACTTAGGGTCTAATTAAAAGGAAAGCTCCGCACGGACAGTCGAGGCCTTTTGATGCCCACTGTTATTACATTTCGTGTATGAATTTAATTTGCCTGGATGGAGTTTCGAGTGGTAACCACTTTTTCATTTATACACTGGGATATGTAATTGAACTTCACGAGTGGAGCTTCAAGCATCATTCCCTTTATTATTAAACGCTTTTGACAAGACATCACTTGCAATTTAATAGTATATGGCGTTTTATTTTCATAATGAACTTGCATTAATGTTAGTAACAGGTAGATTCATATGGATGTTAGTTTACCTATTTTCAATATTTTGAATTATTATGATAGCTGCGCCAAGACATAATTATTTATTAGCGAGACGTATATTGATTATAATAATATATTTGCTAAGCTTCGAGTTTACCTACGCAGACTTTTAGAAAAATACGTAGGTACCTACTTCATATCTATATTCCTGTAAAGCGTTATTTGAAAATCAGTACCTTGGTAGGCACTACCATTTCATAGTTTAATCTGTAGTGGTAAATACTAAGACACTGAGAAAATTAGACGTAAAATATTTTTTTCGTAACTCTGTTGTGCAAATACATAAGTAAATCAATGTGTCAAGTTAAACTATGTAGTGTTTACAAAACTACTGACGTAATTGTGTACTAATCTCTGGTTAGATCAATAAAGTTTAAAAAGATTTCCATGTTCGTACCATACATGGAATATGCATAAGCATGCTCTTAGCACTCATACGCGATTCCATATTGTCTACCGTACGAGGTTAATATGGCCATCAAAAAAGGCCTCGGAACTTATAGCGCGCCGCTTAAAATTTGACAAGTTATAAATCGGATGTCGACTTCGTAATGAGGAAACACCATCACTTATGGCATTAACAGTAACTTAAGTTTCATCGATAGTAAACGTCAAATATGATATGAACGAAGTCTGACTCCTGCCGTCCCGCGCGGCAAGTTTTATAACCTTTATGACAGATGGCGCAATAAAATTTATTTATTTTAAATCAGGAACGGAATAACTCCGAGTAATGAGAGAGCACGTGTCCTTCGAGATTATATTGAGTATTGGATTCGGTCCGAGATAGCTCTTTGATTTACTGCCTTACTTTTGAGTCCACTAAATCACGTCTCTATAGATGTTCAGAAAACTATTAACTATTATTATTATTGGCGAACTATGAGCCCTTTGTGTGGCCGGGTCCGCAGACAGAGCTGGTTTTTATGGGTGACTTATTCGATTTCTGTGATTTGCGTGGCCGAAGATAAATGCTCAAACTCTTGGGGACCCAAGAGAACGAGTGTCCAACGTATTTTTATCGCAAACTTAATGTGATGTTAGTAAACTAGAATCTTTTTTGTTACTCGGTTTTTCTTATTGGTTGTCATAAATATTTTTCCTAGGTTGTTTATGTACCTAATGACATTTGCTTTGCCCGTGGACAAAATATGTTGATTTATTTGTATAATATTGTCACATTTTTATTCCATGTACAAAGATATAAGGGAATGATAAGGTTTATGTAACAACGTACATTGCATCATTTACAAAAACAATCAGTTTGCACATATCCTCAGACAAATTTCTTATAAACCTATTCGATGAATTTATATATATTTCCGAAATTAACTTTTTCCAAAATTTATACAAATTAAGGTTAGTTACTTCCTAAGTCTTTTGTTATTGGAAAACATTAATTTATAATAACATAACATATGTGATTGGAATGTTTAATCTTAAATTTGAGGCCAACCCAGGAATGCAAAGATGTTAGATACCGCGGTGCCACGCTGTCTGGCCCTACCGCGTGAGGTCTGATGATCGATTGTGTTTTTTTTATCCCTAATGGGATTTGGAGCATAATGATGTTATTTTTTAGTATGAAAGTGAATGGTGCTATATTTTAAATTTATGACAACTCTATAAATTCTTAAAATTGATATAGATTTACTGTGATTTTTCCGGATCATATCATAATATTGTTCGTGATGATATTGAGCGACTAACTCTTTATATATTTTAACTAGTGCGTGTAGATATATCTAAATTTCGTAAATACCTTTTTGTCGTTTTAAATCATAACGCGTTATCTAAACATTTATGGTAGGTGGTAGAACCCTATGTAGTTCGACTCAGGTGGACTGCAAGCTCGTTTGCTACTCACATTTTATAAAAAAAAAAGTTATTTCTATGCTTCAACAAAGGCTATTTTTTTCTATCGGGGTAGGTACTTGGTCGCACACGTTTTTTATTTACCTCTTAAGAAAATAGTACAAGTAAGTATATAATCTAGTACCTAAAGGCTAACGTGGTTATTTTAATTTAATCCAGAATGACTTGAGAGCAACACTCGGTGATAAATTGAATAAAAAATAAATTCAAAACACTTCCAGAACGCGACAACTACCCTTATGATTCCGCTAGATTACTTGCGTTTAGTGGTTTAATATGTGTAAGTAAAAATAATGGTGTAGAAAATAATTGCATTGCAATTGCGACGTGTAGCCTACATGGTGCATTCACCCGAGCAGGGCTACAACAATTAGTGGTTGAACAATAGGAACAAGCTGCGGTAATGACGCTCACATAAATTAATTTATATATTGAGATGTACACACGTTTTATGATGCATTTGTGTACGCAAGATCCGTTTTTAGGGTTCCGTGGGCAGTTTTGTGTGTCTACGAAGTTGATTGTTCTTTAGAAGAGCTGTGATTTCTTCAATCGTAATACTAATATTATGTATTGGGTAGATATCCATTAAGGAAACGCCGAAACCACATTTGATTCTTTTATTAGTTGACAACCAACTGACAATGTCTTTACAATTTCTTCTTAATATACTACAACTAAGGAATCTGAAGTTTTACGGAACATGTTGTTATAGCGGAGCTTCTTATTAAAATATAAGGAATTTTAAGAAGAAAGAAATTTAAGAATCGCAATAGAATTATAACTATCTACATGAAATTATTTTATAATTATTGTTTGGCAACATATCGTACATAGCATAATATAGTGTAAACTCTCAAATATACTTACAGACAAACAGCAAAGCCCTATGTAAAATAAAAAAGGCTTTCATAATTCCTAAAAAAATAGCATTTAAGCAATGTTTTTGGTATTTTTATGTGCATTTTATTTGTTTACTTATTTAATGCAACATTTTAACCTTTGTTTGTAATGTAAGCATTACACCATCCATATTATTTGCCCCAACCAACGATGAATTGTAAATTGTAAAACAATACCATATGCAACGGCGACGCTATGGTAATAACACGCTTTAATACCATTGTCTACATACATATTGATCTTAATGAACGTATTTAAGTGTGATTTTTATATAATTAATGGTAAAGAGATATATTTTTTAAACTTGCTGATTTCCACGGTTCCACTTGCGTCGAAGAAGTAAAAAGGCACATATTTAAACATAAGTAAATTCCGGATCTTCCGTTAAAATCAGTCCAGCCGTTTAGACGATTACCTGAAACAAACAGGCAGACAGAGGCAGGTAAAGACAGACAGACAAAAAAAAATCGAATTGCATTTTTGCACGTTACCTACGTGTATATTTTCATGTGCATTTAGTAAAAAAATGTTATATTAACAGTACAAGCAGACACTCAATTTTATTTATTTGTATAGTAAAAATACCTGTCCGAGTATATGTTGGTATATATTTAGAAGTACGTAGCTACCGTATCTACTTTTGAGAATTGTCAAGTCAACATGCAAAATGAACGATTTTGTAGGTAAATGTAAAAGTACAATTTTGTCATGTCAGAGGTGGATCGACGTCCTCTACGAGTGCTTTGCATTACATCTCACATATATATGTGTGTTACTTCCAGGGATTTATCTACGTACGTGAGAATCGAAGTTCAGAATGTCATCATATTAGGGTTTATGAGTTTACTGGTGGTAGAGCCATTTGTGGTTCAACTCTGGCGACATTACCGCCACACCTATTTTTGGTATCTTATTTATAAAAAAGTAGTATTTTTATGAAAAGGTAGTGTTTCTCTCACGGATAATAATGACAAAACCATTCGTAATAGAATGTCTACACTAAAAATTGGGGTGGAAATAGCAATCATCTTAAACTACACACTCAGTTACTTCAAAATTCACCCGATCATAGTCACATGTATCCCATAAAAGTAATCCCAAAATACAAGTACATAAAACATTACAAACATAAAAATAATTTTACCAATAAAACTCCGTCATTAGGTACATTATTGTCAACGATTTACTACGTAGAGTCGTGAATGTAAAAATGAAATTAAAAACAAACCATTAAACCATTTTATACGAGAATCCCTAACAAGGCCGCTTCCCTTAACCGGATCGGGAGCACACCTGGGTACTCGAAATTTGCCCTAAAAGGTCCCAAACGACAATCCAACCTAATACCAATTTGACGTAAGTAGCGGGCCGGTACAAAGAAAACTGTATGTAAGTACGTTTCTTTATGATTTCAATTTGATTGGCGGCACAGACTACCATCGGTAGCGATTGGACATAAGTCGTTCCGGAAGCAAGGAGTGCCGAGATGGTAGATTTTTAAAATGGAACGTTTGATTTGCATTTGAATAAGAGCCCCCGGCGACCCAGGTGCGCGCCGGTACAGTCGGACTCGAAAAGTTTTGGACATTTTTTTTGCCATGAGGCAAAAATTAATATGGATGACCATTTGTGCCGGTGTTTGTCCGATATGATTAGCATGCGAATTAAAGTTGGTTTTCAGTTTAGTTGCACATTCATTTAACTTTCACTAATCAGAATAAGGCAGAGTCCTTTCAAAGTATGTGCATGTTTAATTTTTTTTATTCTTTATAATTTTTTTGGCAAACGTTACTTATACTTAAGTAGGTAGTCTTCAGTTCTAATCTGGATTATTTATCTAAGTTTCGATAAAATAAAATCAATTGAAAATGAAGACCTTGTTACATGGAGAAAAAATAATATTGCCCCAGTTTAGAAGATATGCTTAAAGAAAAAAATGGGAAGTAATGCTGTAGTTGACTGTACTTTCATTAGGTCGTGAGTTCCATGAGTACAACAATTCTACATAAGGGTGATATACACGTGTTACTTACTTGTGAGTACTTCCAGTTATTCCTTCCGGTCATGATTTAATACTTTCTTCATAAGTCACTTTTATATAACGTCGATTAGCATATAACAAGCATCTATTGATTATTAAATTACGTTTACAAATATTTGCCATATAGTGCCCTAAACAAGAATTTTCATCTTTAATATACGGATGCGCATAGTTAATGTAAATATATATTTAAAATATAAATAATTGTTTTAAGGAGTATATTATTCTATTCATTGATGTAGACAATGGCACTCTGTCATTGATAGACTAACAGACATTGTACTTAAACCGGTCGGTTAAAAAGTAAATGCACCGGAGTCCCTAATACCTCGCAACATTATATGAGCTATAACAAAAGATTTTGGAAAATTCATCCCTTAAAAATGATCAAACCTGCCCCGTTTGAAGCTTGTATACTCGTAGCCTTGTAGAATTTAATAACATAGTATAGATGTAGCTAAAAAATAAGAATATATTCCACGAACGAACAAATAAACACGATAAGTGCGGTAAAAACTCCCGATGATCTTGGGAACGTAATAAGACGAATACGTCCACTACACGTTATATTTTTTATCTCAAGTAGGGCGTGTTTGAGGCAGACGGTCTTGTTCTGTTCATTGTTTGAGTTTTTATTATTATCTCGAACAAAGCGCGTAAACGGTAGCACAACTTATCGGTGCCTGTGATCAACCTTATACTACGTTTTTTAATTACTTCTTCGAACGTAAACCGAGATGCGTTTTGTGCGGGCGCGATACGCGATCCGGTAGGATTTTTTCGCGCTCCGTTTCGAGTGGGGCTGATGTGACTTCAGTTTTGTTTTTTGGCGTGGGAACGCTCCGGATTGCAATTCGCGTTCGATTTGAAGTTCCAATTTTACAGATGACGTGCGAATGTACCGACATTTTTGGGTATGGTTTCATGTTGGAGATTTTAAATATGATATTTTGTTACGCTGTTTTTATGTTTTAGTTGCTGGATAGGTACATCTTTGCGGTGTACGGTAATGGTAGCGGTATACGGGTAGTTGCAAATACCGACATTTAATATTGTAGCTAAAATATTGAAACAAAATTTAATTGTGTATGTATTTAGTTACCTTAAGTATAATAGTGCTTTGTATAATTATGAGTTCATAGGTAATTATTTCTGTTTCAATTACATGGCTCTATCGTATCACAGCGATTGTGGGAATAAATGATTATGTAAAAAAAAATGTATTATTTTTTTCAAACTATAATGAATTGGTATAAGTTGATATATTATCCTATATGTTGCAATAACAGCGTATAAATAGGTATTTGTACAAATTACAGGCATCTACCATTTTAATAAAGTTCTTAGTCCTCGTCGTTTGTTGTTTGGAAAATGCAAACGGATTGTGAAAGTAGCCACTTGTTTAGTCACTTTCCCTTGAACACAATAGCATTGTAAAATACTACGTGCGTATATAAAACTTGTGTTTTTATATGTAATTCAAGTGACAAATAGATGTTTGCAACAAATATTGTTACGTGGTCAGTATTGCTTATATCTTTGGCCGATCTCGAATAAAGCAATTGATTTCTTCTGATTTTTAAACGTAGTTTCGGATCCGTTAAAAATTAATAATTATAATACAAATATCTTGCAATAGACAACTACCAATCTTAATTTATCTGGTGGGCTCTCACTCTTAAGAGATCAAAATGTGAAGTTTCGCAGTCAATAAAATTATGTTGTTCGTACATCTTCTTTCATAGCCTGCTCTAAGTAAATCTGTAAGTGATCTAGATTACTTTAACTAATTATTATAAAAAACCGTCATAGCTAAAAACTATTTAACAGCTACATAAAAAAACAAAATTACGAGGTGTAAGCGGCGACAAAATGTATTTTTGTTAGTTTTTTTAGATAGCGGTATAGATACTTTAAATTATGCATATTAAAAGTTGCACTTAGGTAAAGGCACGGGTTGATAATCCTGTCTGCATAGTTTAGATC